>OZ020190.1:89532000-89604500 GCA_963971165.1 Philopedon plagiatum | reverse complement strand
TGTTTTGGGAGAATGTGAGAAAATTCAAGGTTCATAAACCGATTGAGCACTTTGTTTTGTCAGACTGTTTCTAGATGATAATAAAGTAAATAATTATGTTGTTAAATCATCCAAGTGTGGAACATCTAATGCCACATACGTGGATGCATTTCTTAATTCTAGCTTTTCTGGCGATATTTTTAAATATAGGCCGGTCACGTTGGAAATTGTGAAGGGGAAAATTTTGAAACAGAAACCTTATCTAGTGGATTTTGACCAGATTTCAGCCAGAATGTTGCTTGGGTGCCAGTTCTACACTTTGTTGTGTACTCGATGATGGTTTAAGGGCGATTGCCTCTAGATGCGTAACCCTTGTCAAGTCTAAGGCATTTAATTTGGATTGTCTTTTGGCTAGGCTACACTACTATGGATTTAGAGGTGTAATTCACGATTGGTTTCGGAATTATCTAACTTACAGATCTCAGAGTAAAATTATTGAGGCTCCCCTGCGGTTTTGTCCTCTTTTAGGCCTTTGAGTTTTGGCGCCCCTCAGGGGTCGATCCTCGGTCCCCTGCTCTTTTTGATCGGCATAGCAGATCTTTGCGATTGCGATGTTGTAAGGTTTTGCAACCTTAAGTTGTGTGTTGATGATATCAATTCCTGCCTGAGTTTGATGTGGGTGATAAGCAGGATGCGTACAACAAGATTAATAGTGACCTAGAACAAATTAGGACGTGGGCCGATAAAAATAGTCTTCTTCTGACTCCTTCTAAATGTTAGTTGGTAGTATTAAGAATTAAAAAATATTGGTTCATTTGAAATCAAAAATAGATCAACAGCTAATTGTGAAAACTAACTGTGTTAAAAATTTGGGCTTTTCTATGGACGATTAATTAAAATTTTACAGCCATGTCAATCAAATCTGCAAAAAAGTCTATCTTAGTTTTCGAAAACTTTTTCAATTTAAAAGGTTGCTAGACATAAACATAGGGAAAACTTTAGCTGTGTCCCTAGTCTTGCCCCACTTCAAATGTGGATGTCGTATATGGCCCGTGCTTAACTGTGGAAAATAAAAATCGCCTTCAAAAAACGTAAAGCCAAGCTGTCCGTTTTATCGTGGATATTCCTTGCTTATCACATATGACTACTTTCATCCGTGATCTAAATATTTTAGAGCTCATAGAAAGTAGATTTATACACATTGTATGTTTTATTAAACAAGTTTTCGTTAAAAGTCACCTAAATATCTATACAACAAATTAACTCCAAGAGGGTGTATTCATCGTAGGGACCTCAGAGACATACTGAGAAGATTCAAGGTGCATCGCACCAGCTCCTTTAGGTCCAGATTTTCGTATCTTGCACCACTAATAGTCAACAGCCTTCTTGCTAGATATCCTGACTCGAGCATTAATCTCAAAAATAAAATAAGTCGTGCTATGTCAGATGCTACTTCTTTTCGCCAGGGGCATCGATTTAGGGCTTAGCACTTTTTTTAAAATATTTAATTTGGTTTGAAGTCAGCTTAGTTGTATGTATCTAGTTTTGTTTACACTATGTTCTAAAACACTGGTACTATTTATTAAGGCAAAATTTTTAATAGCACATGAGTGTATTTTGTCCTTTTGTGAACTTTGACGCAATAAAATTATTATTATCATTAATATCTGAGAACAAAATTCAAGGCAAAACAGTTTATTCCTGGCCTACCTATGAAGAAGAAGTCAGAAAGAAAAAATACTTTTATTACTTTTCTATATAGTCTCCCTGTATTTCAACACATTTTTCACATCGGCGAACTAAGGCCGCTATCCCTGTAAAAAAAATAATTTTTGTCCATAGATGCAAAATGGTCTAATACCGCCTGTTACACTTCTTCGTCGCTGGTAAATTTTCTTCCCCTGAGGGCAGCCTTTAATTTTGAAGAGAGGACGTAGTCACTCGGGGCGAGATCCGGACTATACGGTGGGTGGTCCAGCTTGGTAAACCCGCATTCGGCCACAGCAGCTTTGGAAATGGCAGCTGTGTGTGTGCTGGTGCGTTGTCATGCAACAGCAGCACTCCTCGACTAATTTTTCCTCTGCGTTTTTCCACGATAACTTCTCGTAATTTTCGCAACAAATGGGCATAATATTCAGCAATTACAGTAGTATTGCGCTCTTTAAAATCTATGAGCAAAATGCCTTTGGAATCCCAAAAAATGGTTGCCATGATCTTTTTTGCGCTTTAGGTGACATTGGCATTTTTGGGGGTCGGTTCACCCTTTCGATGCCATTCCATCAAATTCCTTTTCGATAAGGGGTCATGGTAGAGGACCATCGTTTCGTCACCCGTTACAATAGAATCCAAAACTACTTGTGGATCCCCACGATAGAGCTCCAAAAAAGCTTCACAGCACTCCACTCGTCGCTGTTTCTGAATAGCGCTAGGAATTCTAGGGACCTACCTTGCACTAATTTTCGACATACCAAGACGAGCATGTAGAATACAAAGAATGATGGTTTTAGATAGGCCGGTTTGAGCTGCTATTTCTTTCGATTTCAAACGACGATCACTCAAAACGACGTTCTCGACTAAGGCGACGTTTTCGGGAGTTCTCACGGTCACAGGCCCACCTTGGCGTGGATCATCTTCAAGAGATTCTCTCCCCCAACGAATCAACTTTGATCAATGCTTGATAGTCGATACTGATGGGGATGAATCACGCACCGCACGTTATCTGTGGGAAGACGCCAAAATTCATAGCTTAAAGATATGGGTCGATGGTTCACTGTACACCTCAATAGAAGCATTCCGAATAGCAGTGTAAAAACTTTGAGTAACCTTATGGATCACCAACCTTCGAAGGGAGATGGTGCCATAAGAAAAAGATACAAATTGTATCGTATCATACAATTAGTAGCAAAGGTAGCTGTGGACCAGTAGCCAAAAACTGGTGGATCACCAGTCAATCATTTAATCGCTGATTCAACTTGTATATTTTCCGTGCTGCGTCGACACCTCCTGTGTGAAAATAGAAATAATTCGCCACGTTCATCGTAGCGCATTTGAAAGCTGAAAGACTAAAAGACTACATATTTCTTACATTCCATACTATACTTTTGTAATACTTAATAGTATATTAACAATAGAAGCTTCAAGCATAATGATTTCGGTCAAACTACTTAGTTTCTTTAACGTACTTGCTTGACTGACAGAAGCACTTTGTCCCACAGGTCAGCTGACGAACTTTCATTTTTGAACACTCCATGAGGCCCGGAAGTCAAAAAAAATTTCAACTCTAATGATATTGGCCAACTGCGTACTTATACGCCATCGCCGAGCTATGTTCCGCTATTCGCATGGCAGACACGCTATTCTCCAATCAGAAGCTTATATACACTATATATAAAAAAAACTTTCCAGACCTACCAAAATGAGTTACACAAATTTGTCGCCAGCTCTCGGACTGAATAGCGATTGAACTGACCACTCCGCAACCGCACCAATTTTAAAGCGGCGAAAAAGTCTAGAATTATTTATAATAAGGGATGATTTTTTTTTAATTTTGAAACTTTATAATTATAAATTTTTAAATAAAATTAAGGAAGCCAGCTGCAATCGGCTGATTTTTAACGAGGAAGAAGGGCTCTCTTGACAGAAAAT
Organism: Philopedon plagiatum; assembly: GCA_963971165.1. Classification (NCBI taxonomy): domain Eukaryota; kingdom Metazoa; phylum Arthropoda; class Insecta; order Coleoptera; family Curculionidae; genus Philopedon; species Philopedon plagiatum. Next base: position 89,600,876 of record OZ020190.1, on the reverse strand, counting down.
TGACAAACTGACAAATACCACGATAATGAAGACAAAGGCGAAACAAAAACATTCCCCGTTATAGTAGTTAGCAAATCGGCTGAAGAGGGCGCCACGCTGTTAATTTGAGTCACCAAAGTAATCAGAAAACATTAGAATTTTGTTATAAAAATGCGGCTCTTAAAACAAAATCTCTTGAAATGACGAGATATTGTTGTACAACTTTCTATGAATTTATTATAGCAGCTTTATTTTTCCAATATTATTTCCAATGTGTATGCTCAATCTAATTGCACTTCTTCAATTTAAACATTTTTGATAAAAATAAAAAGAGTTTCTTATTTTGATTTCATGTTATTTCAGGCCTAGTGCAGTTTAAAATTATCTGTGCAGTCATTGGGCCGCACAGTGCACAGAACTATGTATCGAAAGTTTGAACCAAAGGACATCCATAACTCATTAAGAGCTAATTTGCTGAAAACAGTCAAGGCCGGTACTAATATATCAGTGTCTACGGTATGCATTGTAAACACGGAGCTAAATGACTCAAGTCTGAGGCAGCAGCAGAGCAAATAACATTCCTGCCATATGTTGCACAAAATTGCTTATCTGATATCGGAAGATGAACCAGTTGGCATGACTAGAAGGCAAACAATCCGGTTTTATTCCAATTGACTCGAAGGACGTCCTTCCAATTATTTGGCATTACATTAGTAGGAGCCACTCTTTTCCTCGTGCCCTTTCCTCTCTTCTCTCTCATTGCAGCTTTTAGGCTATCAGTTATATATGCATCCCAAACAACGACGACGCGACTGTTTTTATCCAAGTGAGCAGAGATGTATGGTGAGAAAACTCTATCTGCATACTCTTGGAATGTTTTAGCTATATCAGGATTTAACATTTAACATCCACTGTAGGTGAAGTATTGTTTTGGAACAAATCTGTTTCCCGGCATTTAAGTAAATCGGCTTTGTTTCCAATTCGCATTTTACCTCCACTCGACAGAGATGGTGGCGCTGCATGATTCTCGTGGGCGAAAAAGTTATCTATGTCCCCATTTCGAACTTGGCATGAGATGTAAAGCCTCGCAAGGAAAGAACAATCGCTCTTCAGGGCGGCAAGGTGTTTCGACTTATGCGTGACAGGTGGTCTGCTGAACAGTGGTAAGTTGTTCCTTGAAATTATTTTGGTGACTGATATTATGCAATTCTCTAGCATTTCTGTCACAAACTCCTGATACTTACTGTTTAACACCAATGGTCTCAATTTTTCTTACACTGGTAGCCACTTGGATGTCCTGTACGTCAATGACTAGTAGGTCATGGCTGTGTTCTAGAAATGGACTGCCCATCTCCATGAACACTGTCACAAGCGAATTAACATTTATCAAGAAATCTTTTCTACTTTATGTTTTTGGTCATGGTGAAGGTATCCAGTGTGACTCAACGTACCCTTTTGTTGATTTGTAGCCTCTTCTTCAAACTCTGTAGCGATTCTGGCAAGTTCTGACCATGCTATCATCCAATGTCTGAGTGCTGTTAGATTATTTGTTAATCCAACAGCCCCACCACAACCTTTCACCAGAGCATTATTCCGCTCACGGCACTGGTCCAATGCCATAGCAGAAAATTTGTTTCTGGTTTTGTGTGCTACGAAATTCCTGGAATTGAATTCTGCTAGGATATTTGGATGTTTCTCATTGAGAGTCATCATATCATTTATGTGCACCCACGATACACTTACAACGGTATGCTACGCTATGACGTCACTTCGAGGGAAAATCTTAAATTGACTAGACGCTTGCAGCCCTTGTACATAAGTACAGGTCAGTTTATCGTCGGGTAGTGTGTTGAGCTGACGTTTATTAAATATTATTACAGGTCAGTTTATTGTCGGGTAGTGTGTTGAGTTGACGTTTATTAAAATATTATTGTTATATTTCATTTGCTCAGGTAAGCGCCTAGTCAATTTAAGATTTTCCCTCGAAGTGACGTGATAACGTAGCATACCATTGTAAGTGTATCGTGTGTGCACCGCAAGCCATCTGGAAGAGTGTGTATGATCTAGGGCATCTAGGTCAAAGAGTCGAGGCATGATCTGTATCAGTGATTCTACATATAGCTGAAAGTTGTCTTCACGAAGGGATCTGATGTACTGTAACAAGACCAGTTCCAGTGAAAGAGTCTTTAGCCAATAGTCAAAATGAACACTGGCCTTTGCTTGTTCTTGATACCATTCTTCATAAGTGGGATTGATTGTTTGCATGACATCATTACCATTGGATTCTTCATTATAAGCTTCTTGGAGAAGTATGTAAAGGCTTGCAGCTGTAAGCCGGTGTGCATGGAGGGTCTTGGTGACACGATTAAGATGTATGAAGAAAATTTCATCTTATTTAAGCTCCCTAAATTAAGCATATTTAATAAGAGGCCCGATAAAATGGTCACAATATTTGATTTGACCTCTAAATGACCTCGAAGGTCAAATCTGACTTCCCTCTCCATATAAATATAAATATTAGGGTACATATTAACTATGGTTGAAAGTTCATGCTTTTTTCACAAAGTGCACAATTTTGACTATGCGAAGATAAAAATTCCAATTTCAAGAAAAAATGGCCATACTTTTTTGCAAATATTCGATTTGCCGCTCTAGGCGCTCGGCCACCAAGGCCACCGCATAGAGCGGGTCCTGTTTAAATTATTATTTAGGTTACAACCGTTTTAAATTTTCTAACCTTCTGGAAGGGCAAGGGTGAACGACGTGAGGCGTTTCTTAGGGCGGCAGGAACCATTTTATTTTTCAATAAGATATACAGTAAAACTTGTCTATAAGGGCCACCATAAAATTAAGAATAATTGGCCTTTATAGAAGGGTGGCCAGTATTGCCAGGTAACAGTTATTATTTGTACGAAAAAGTAAACATTTACTCAGAGGGGTTTCTAAAGCCTAATAACATTTACATATCACAGTTTAATTATAACTAAAATAAAAGTTCATTTGGAGATTTGTTTTTTATTTAGTTAGGTGCATATTCACGTACATATAGCGAACAAACGTTTTTATAAAATGGTATATACCTACCAAAAACATTATCTAAAACACGCTTCGATTCCGAACACGATAACAACTTTACTCTTATCGATCTAAGACACAACTAAAAATATAATGTGAAGATAATCTCCCTATAACCACTAATGCTATTTGAACCAGGTAAAAAATAATATTGTTGGGTATTTCCACCCTTAAAGTTTGCAGAATGTAATCATAAAATAATAAAATACAAATTAGGCCAAAGAAATTCCGGCCAATATGAAAAGGTTGATTTACCTAGAAATAGGTTATAAAAATTGAGGTACGTCTGGCCGTGGCTATTTTATAAGGGTGTGCATTATCTAAGGGTTTTATTTACGGGATTTCCTATAAAGTAGATTTTTGTTAGCTTGAAACTGGCCGATAACACAGGTGGCCGATATAAAAGGGTGTCCGTTAACACAAGTTTTACTGTATTAAACGTATAAAATACCTTGCTAATTTCAATTGCACATTTCCCTCAAAAATTCCTATGCGGTCTCATTATGTATAATTTTTTTAAAATTTTATCTCAATAGGTTTTCCGATAAGCTTAGTAATAAGCTCGTTTTGTAATTTTTCTAGAAGCAGACACAAATTTAATTCAAAACTTGTATGTGCATTTTAAAATTCAGTTCTTATTCACCCAAATATAGATTGACTCTTTTGTCTAAATAATTTAGAATAAAATATTACATTGTCCTTACAGGGGGCACTTTTTTAAAATAAGACAAAATTATCGTATGGTTTTATAGATTTATCGACACTCTCGCGACAAAGTTTTAGTAATTAAAAATCATTTGTTTATCCTTTTTTAAAGCTAAATTTTCCTTTGTTTATGTAATGATGTCTGAAGTCTAAACTTTCCTATGTCTCATACTTTATATAATTTCACAGACAAATGAGAAATAATAATCAGAAAATATAGAATATTAATAGAACTAAGATTTTGGGTTAATCGTGAATTATGCTAATTCATTATTATTTTTTTAATTCTACCTTCAGTCGGTACTTTTGTGTCCAGGAAATAATTGACCGCTTAGTTGACTTACTCGAGATTGACGAGAAGCACTTAACCTTTTTCTAATTATTTCGTATGAGTTAACTCTGTGTAGGCTAGAAGATGTAAGCTTGGGAGCTTCTGGTATTTGTAAATCATCTACAGGCAGTTCTTCTTTTTCAACAATCTCAACAACATTTTTGCAATCGCATTCTTCGTTACTGCAGACACACTGAAGCATGACGGATAAAGACTTTTTTGAACGTTTTTTCTTGACATGTTGACGTCCTTCAGCTTTTAATTTTAATATGCTTCTTTTTGGCTGATCAGTCAGAGAAACACATTTTTCAGAGTTTGCATCGCTACCTACAAATTGTAAATAATATATTATATAATAAATATGGTAAGTACGTTTTTACCGCGCAAAGACAAAAAGGGGTTTTGCCTCCGCAGGATTGCGATAAAGGTGCATTTAAATATGAAACAATATTTTTTCTAATCTGGCGGCATGGAAGTGACTCAGCCAAATTCGAACCTCAACACTGGTGTACCTTTGGGCTCCTCATATCTTTGCCCTAGTTGATATGGCTTGCTTGGGTTTGCTTTTTTTATCTAAGACATCCCACGTAGACTTCAAGCCTAAGTACTAACGTACCGTTGGCATCTGGAGAGATGGGAAATGTAGCCTATTGACACTGGATTTGAAGGATTGGAGGTTGGGAAGGGAAGGGAAAGCATCTGCAGGCAATTTGTTCCATAATTTAGAGCCTAGGATCTCCAGACCTAGCGGTTGGAAGAGCGAAATTGGGGGGAGGGATCAGGGTGGAATTGGCAGCGAACTGTTTGGCGAATAGCTCAGCTTTCCCTTTAGAGGTGCAGGTAATTTCGTTGTCAGAGGTCAGGGGAGGAAAAGTGCTGGTTTATGTGGAATGAAACGTTCAATACCTGCTTGAATAATGTATTACGGTTTGTTTTTGTCATACGAAATTAAAATATTATTATGATAGCAGTCGCAGCGATTAGTTGATTTTTAGGATTTAGTCCTACCATTGTGAATATATTCACTTATTCCTTGAACGTTTTATTTTGGTTTGTTTTTCCATTTAGTCAAAATTTTTCCTAACCTCGAATTTAATTTTTATAAATTTTCCGTCACTAGTCTGTCTTGGATCCAGCCTTGTTTTTCCTCATTCTGTATGGTTAATCCCTAGGAAAATACGTCTGAATTTGGCCCTAAATCTATATTTCCGGTTAATATAAGACATTAGTTGTTTACACTTAAAACGTCATTTTTGACATTTCAAACAGCTGGAATTACTTTCTGTAGAACCTGTCGAAAAACCTGTTTTCTGTCCTGAGCCGCCCTCTGTGGCTGTTAGTGACAACGTCGAAGCCAGTTAACCATGGAATCTGTCCTTTTCGAGTTACAGGATCCTTGATTTTGCAGTTCGGGTTCGTTATCGGTCCCTACCTGTGATCGCAGGTGGTCATTTCGTGAAATACGAAATGTGGGATTTAGCTTTCTTACAGCTTTATGAGTTGGACGATAGAGGTCAGACGAGGTATTGGATTTTTGAGTTCCGACTGTGTTAGTTGCCCATTTTGTCTTATTTCACTAGTAATTAGGACGAGTTTAGAAGCTGCTATTTATTTAAGGTCGTATTTCCTAACTTTTGGTTAAAATAGGTAAGGGATGACATCCCTTTTTCAACAATTAGTTTTAGGTGGTGCCTGCGCCACCTAGGGAGCCCAAGTTGCACCTCTGGGTTTAGCCTTCAAGGGTTCTAATGTTGATCCATGCCTACACGTATTCCTGGTTGACGAAGATCGTAAGTTGTTTCCAATTGTACAAACTACAATGAATTGTACCAAACTATTAGAGAATGTCGGTTTATGGACACGGAGAAATGTAGTTAATTGTTAGTATATTGCCGTCGTTCATTGGTTAAGTTAATTCTAGTGGCAGAACATCGTGCCAATGCGTTGAAGGGAATACCATCGAACCAAAGCTTTCGAAAATGTACCTAAATGGGTACCAAAGTGTACTTGGAAACAACCCCGTCGCGTCGTCACTTAGGAAGAAAGAAATCGATATTGGAATTTTTGGCAAAGATAGGGTGTGGCACCGGAGCTGAGGTCCTTTTCACAAACATATCGCGTCGTCGACACTACCATTATTCTGAAGTCTATTGAGAGACACCCAAAAATTTGGATCCGTGAATACGGTACAACTAATTTCTTCTGCATTGTTTTGTTATTTGCCAGTTTGGCGTTACCTTGTGGTCTAGGGAGACCGTTTTTGAGTTTATTTGTAGAAGAGATACGACGTCTTTTCGTCGGTTCTTAGGACGACAGCGGACATGTTGATTTAGACCCGCCACAAAATCTACAGGTAAGCCCTTTTGCCACAATTAATCCCTTAAAAACACAGAATTCCGCGTCTAAACTTCTATTTTAATTAGTTTTCGTTTTAATTTCCTTTTGATTCTATTTTTTTTACGACGTCCACGTTTTTAATTAATTTTTCAGTAATTACAGATTTTATAAATACGAGTAGATCGCTACATTTCGTGGTAGGTAAATTATGTACAGACTTTTTTCTTTATTAAGAATTAAATGGGTTGATATTTGCCCTTCACGTTGGTCAAATTCTTGCGAGTTTTTTTTTGGACCTGATGTCACCGTTTAATTCAAAATATTTTCTTTCGGTTTCCCTTTCTCTATGTAAATAAATGATCACTTAAGGCTTTCAGCCAGTCACAGTTTTTTTTTTGTATTTAAATTTAATATTTCGAAATAAATTGTATTTGCATAGTACATGAATTTTACCTTGCCTTGACGCATACCTTTTGTTTTATCAGGGTCTTTTTAGTGGGAGACTCCGAGCACCTCTTTTTACTGGTAGACAACCCCACAGCTTCTGTCTTTTACTGGGAGACTCCAGGCTGTCTTTTTACTGGGAGACTCCAGGCTGTCTTTTTACTGGGAGACTCCAGGCTGTCTTTTTACTGGGAGACACCGAATATTTTGCTGGGAGACACATCAGCCATTAACAGTCTAGGCCATTCCAGCCTTGAGCCCAGCTACCTTCATCAGGGGTGACACCCCTTTCAGGCAACTTTTGATTATTATAACTGATTTTGATTGATAACCTTACTATACGCATATACATATATATTTATATAATGCATCTAGTCATAATGACTATGGTTAGCGCCTAAGGTCGAATCGATTCGAGTATTTACATCCTTTTTTTTTATTTCCCCCTCAGGGTTTAAGTCTTGCATTTAAAGAAAAAAAATTGGTAAACGCCAAAGTGGTCACACGACCAACAATTTCGTTTCTTTAAAAGTCTGTAAATATATTTGTAAATCTGTTTTAAAGGTAGTGTTTTATTTGCCTCACCAGACAACGCAGCTTCCAGTTAGTGTTCTCATTTAACATGTTGACTTTAGGTTCGGAGTGAGTTGAGAGCGAGGTCCCAATACTATCTAGGAGGGTTTCTGTTTTTAGCTCGGCATTAAAAACAGTGGCGCCCGCATTAATCCACCCCTCTCTCCGGCATTGGAGCTAGGGCATTTTTTTTGCACGCATGCGCAAGCCTCTCGCATTCGACTCAACTCTTTACGAGAGTTAATTTTGGAACATCTCGATATTTCTTTTTTATTAATTTGTTTTTGAACTTAAATTTTTTTTTTAATTATGAGAAGTAAAATTCTTCTTCTGTGCGGAAAAGAGGGTGGCAAATTTTGGCGCCCAACGTGGGGCATTCAAACAAAAAGGAGCTGCGTTTGGTGAGATCAGATAGAGCACTTTGGTACTAACATTATCAAAATTAATTTTTTTTTTTAACTTTCATTTATCGATATTTGCGCTTCAGATACGTTGTCTTACCTCTAATGAGATTTTTGCTGATAATGCAATATTTTTTTTGCGGCCTACCTATTGTTTTGTTTTAGCCATCAGAACTTCGCTGTTCTGACGGGTTTTTGTTATTCTTTCTGTTAGGACTTCGCTGTCCTGACCGGTTTATTTTTTTTTATTTTCTTGCTGAAGTTTATTTGGTGAAAGTTACCTGAACATTTATTTGTACAAATTATTTGCGGTTTGTAGTGTCAAGTGCAATCAGTGTTAATATTTCATTGATTTTTCTTTAAATTTATATTTGCTTGTGTATTATTTGTCTCGTAGTAAGTTACTATGGATTACAGTATGAGAGTGCATCACCTTAAAAAGGACATGCTAATTTATGAGTTGCAAGTTCGTGGCATTCCAGCTGATGAAACGAAAACTGTTGATAGCCTTCGAGCGTCTTTACGCCCATTGTTGCAGATGGAGAAAGTGAGTAAGTCTATAAGTCACTCTCCCTATGATCTTGATTTTCCTGAAGAAAAAGCTTATGTGGCGACTAACTTGAGGAAGACTAGATTGACGATTAAGTCCGTTTCTGGAGAAAAAGCCAAGACCAAATTCGAACGTCTACATACACACTTGGTCCATCTTCTTAACCGAATTGATCGTGTACCAGTTAGCCAACTGTCGTCAGAGGATGCTGACACACGAGAAGTATTAATTGCAGAAGCCTTATCTGCTCTTGACGAGCTAGAGCAAGTATCCAGACGAGATCCCAACTTGAGTGTATTATTGGATGCAGCACGCTCGGGATGTTCTGATTCTGATGATTCGTCAGAAGATGAAGTGCTTCGACCAACTCAACATGGTTCAACCCCGAATAGACAGCCAGTGTCAAACTTCAAGGCACTAAGTATTGAAAAATGGGGCCTCAAATTTACAGGAGATCCCAAGAGTATGCCAGTCCATGGATTCTTAGAGAGAGTGAACGAGCTAAGATTGGCTCGTAATGTATCAGAAAGAGAACTGTTTGAGTCTGCCATAGATTTATTTGAAGGCAAGGCGTTGAATTGGTTTAGAGCGAACCGTTCCCGGTTTAACAACTGGAGAGAACTTGCTGAACTGCTTTGCAGACACTTTGAACCACCAGATTATCGTGCTCGACTCTTTAAAGAAATGCTCGAGAGGACTCAAGATCCATCAGAAAGCATAGTGGACTATCTTTCAAGCATGCAGGCTCTGTTTCGGCGTTATGGTTGCCTCAGTGAGGATGCAAAGTTGGATATGATAAATAGAAATTTAGCTCCTTTTTACACCACTCAGTTACCGATAGTGAACTCATTAGAAGAATTAGAGGAGCAGTGTCTGATTTTAGAAGCCAAGAAATACCGTGCAGAACAATATGTACCTCCTTCTAGTAAACGACAAGGATTTGTAGAACCTGATTTCGCCTTCGTCTCAGATATGCAAGAAGCCTTACCTCCAACTAAGGTCAATGAAGTGAGACATGTCAACACGCCTACTACCAATAGAGGTCCTAGAGAATTAGTCTGTTGGAATTGTCAACAAACTGGACATTTTAATCGAGATTATCAAAGCCCGAGAAAAACACACTGTTATCGTTGTGGCACACCCAATGTCACCGTAAGATCTTGCCCAAAATGTGCTAATTCGGGAAACGCTTCCCGGGGAAATCAATAGGTCGTGCGATTTCTCCCAATACCAAGTGTGTATCGACCAATGATTTTGATTTTTCATCCAAAATTCTTTTAGATTTCATCATTAGTCACGCACGAGGAGATCAACGTCCTTATTTGGAAGTTTCTATTATAGGTAAACCTATAAGAGGTTTGCTGGATTCTGGTGCCACTCGAACACTTGTTGGCCTTCCTGGATATGAGTTGCTACGGAGTTTGGGACTACAACTTTTAGGTAAAGAAACAAGATGTACAGTTGCCAACGGAGAGAGCTGTTCTGCTATTGGTTACATGCAAGTGCCGTTTAGTTTAATAGGGAAAACCCGCATGATAGATGTGTTAGTCCTGCCTGAACTGGCTCATACCTTAATTTTGGGAGGACTTCTGGAAGAGCATGGGAATCGTGCCAGATTTGAATCAAGATGTTTGGCATTTCGCAGATGAACTGAATTTTACTCAAGTACTTAGCATACGGGATGAGAGTACCCTTACTATTGCTCAGCGAATGACTCTTGATAACTTAGTCAAAGAAAAACTTGCTTTAATGGGTACAGGCCTGGGATGTTGTAAGGTAGCTGAACATGTTATTGAAGTGGAGCCAGGTACGAAACCTGTCAAAAAAAGATATTACCCTGTGTCTCCATTTAAGCAGAAAATTATTGATGAAGAACTTAAACAAATGTTGGAAGACGGAGTCATTGAACCTTTGAAGAGTGCCTAGTCTAGTCCGATATGTTTAGTGCGCAAGAAGGATGATTCCTACAGATTTTGTGTAGATTACAGAATTTTGAACAGTTTGAGCAAGAAAGACGCATATCCCTTGCCCTACATTTCTGCCTTTTTAGACCGTCTGAGAGATGCCACTTATATCAGTTCCATCGATATCAAATCCGCATTTTGGACAGTCCCCTTGAGTGAATCTTCGCGTGAATATACTGCTTTTACCGTCCATGGAAGAGGACTATTTCAGTTCCGTCGCATGCCTTTTGGTTTAACCAATTCACCAGCAACTTGGCAGCGCATAGTAGATACCGTCCTTGGAGCAGACCTTCAACCAGCGGTATATCTGGTATATCTGGATGATATAATTCTTATATCTCAGGACTTTGAAGAACACCTACGTCTATTGGGCTTAGTTTTCGACCGACTACAGGAAGCGGGACTCATAGTTTCACTAGAAAAATGTCAGTTTTGCCTGCCAGAATTAAAGTATTTAGGATATGTTGTGGACCGTCACGGACTCCGACCAGATTCATTAAAAGTGGAGGCAATTGTAAATATTATGCCACCAAAGAATGTCACAGAAATTTGCCGATTTATTGGAACAGCATCTTGGTACCGTCGCTTTGTTCCGAATTTTTCATCCACCATAGCTCCGCTAACTAACTTGACTAAGAAAAATGTCAGATGGTCATGGACAACCGACTGTGATAGAGCCTTTAAAGCGACCAAGGAAGCTTTGGTTACAGCACCGATTCTTACCTGTCCTGATTTTAACCGTCCTTTCGTCATGCAAACCGATGCAAGCGCATATGGCCTTGGTGCAGTTTTAACACAGACTTTTGATGATGGTGAGAAAGTAATATGCTTCCTATGACGCTCACTGACTAAGCAAGAAATGAAATACACAGTCACCGAAAAAGAATGTTTGGCAGTGATTTGGAGTGTGGAGAAGTTGAGACATTATTTGGAAGGGGTACACTTCACGGTAGTAACTGACCACCATTCGTTACTATGGCTGCACAGACTGAAAGACCCTCAAGGTCGTTTAGCGCGATGGGCGCTTCGTTTGCAACCCTATGATTTTACCTTAATCCAGCGCCCTGGTAAATAGCACATTGTTGCCGATTTTCTTTCCAGATCCGTTCCTGTTTCCGCAGAAGCTATTGACACCGATGATAGTGATGTCCCGATGTCTTCCACCACTGATAGATGGTATAAAAATATGTTTGTAAGGCTTGAACAACGACCAGACAAATTGCCTGCTTGGCGTGTAGAAAACAACATGAGTTAGGTTTTCTAGTCGTGGAAAAGCGTTTTTAAAAACTTTACTTTTATTACTAGAAGTTGAGATAGCTTTACAATGACTTGTTCACTACAAAATCTTAAGTAAGACTAATCTACCTAAAATAGGCCATAAGGGTATTTATACTAAGTATGTTATCTAAAAATACATAAAACTGTCATTAGAAAGTAAACACATTAAGAGGTGATAATGGAAATTACTGGTGACATAACTCCTCCCTTCCCAGAGCAGAAAATAAGGGTTCCTGTATTTTCTGGGCGTCGTCAGGTGACTGATGGCGTCTTTGGCGTCGGGGACGGTGAATCTTTAAATAGTACCATACTGTTAATATGCAAAAGATGGCAGCTATTAATATAGTTGTGTTGACCCATGGATGGCTGGAATCGTGGACTGTATGCAAATTCGCAACTTGCAAATTATTTGCAATTGTATGAAGTTGTTTTATATTTTCGTTGTCGATTCTTCTTAAGTGGAAGGCTCTTTCTTCTTTATTTTCGATTTTCTTGGGAGCTTCAATTACTGGAAGTTCAAAGATAAATTCCTCGTGTGTGGTTTGCTCGGCTTGAAAATATTTGCCATTGATTAAGATTTTACATTTCTCCAGGGATATAACGCAGGGTTTATTTATTTCGTATATTCCCTCAATACTGCATAAAGACTTGATGCTTGTTAAAGTAGCGGGTATGACTAAAACTTCTTTAGCGTTAATTTGTGTTGCACTGGTTTCAGAGAAGTGTAGTATTGTTCTTGGGCATGAGTTTCTTCCTGTTCGTATTAGATCAGCTAGGCATGGTTGGTGCTTATGCAAATTTTCTTGATTGCAGAAATATCGGTTTTCGACTTCTGGACATCTTTCGGGTGTCGTCCAATGATCTTCCGTATTGAGTAAAAGGTAGGGTTGTTCAGGGATAATTGTCTGGTTAAGGATTGGAATAGGATACAATTGAAAGTATTTAAATTGGGAAGATATTATTGGCGTGTGAATTTTAAACAATAATATTTTATTTTGAATTGTAATTTGTGTCGAGAAAAGAAAATAGTAGTTCATTAAATTTTTAAATTTAGGTACTTGTTCTATGCCGTATGTGTTATCTAGTGTATTAATAACATTTTTAAGTTGATCTGATCCAATAATTGAACTGTGCAAAATATTCATCTTTGCAAATGAAATCGCATTTTCTATGTTATTTAGCAAATATTGAATAGAGTGAAGTTGCATTAGTAAATTATCAATTATATTCGAAAATGAGAATGCTTGTTCCATATTTATAAATTCATTGACTTCTTTTGACAGGTATTTTATTTGCCTTTCTGAAATTATTTGGTTGTCAGTTAATTTTTGAAAGTTGCTACTGTATGTTTCTGAAATTTGTTTTAGTAAACTTTGTTGGGTTTTTAAATTGTTTTTTAATATAATTTCGTTTGATTGCAGATTTTCGAGATAAGAGTCTATATGTTTTTCATCGTCTGAATCTAACGTTCCGAATAGCCATTTTTGTATTTTACCTACACCGTTAACTAATCCTCTTTTCATTCGCTGATTTTCCGAGAAAGTTAGAATTTTCCTTCGCTTGTCCTTGATATAATTACAACTCTGTAGTATCCGTGAATCATGTTCTTGACACGACGTTTAAAGCAAAAAACTATGTTTACCATCTTCTTATCGCCAGCCGGTATACAGGACCTGTTAATCATTCCGTTTTGTCGTGCTCGAAGTGCATGGCGAAATTTATTAACAGTTCTTTCTTCGCGTGTTTGTGCGTTTATACCCCAGTTTTGTTATTGAAAAATGCCTAAACGGAAAAGAGACAGTAAGGGGAAGGAAAGTGAAGTAAGGAAACTACACAAAAAACTAAAAAAAATCGAGGATAGGATAAAATTGTTGAAATCAAGTGATTCTTCTACGGATTCATCTTCCTGCGAAAATTCAGGTAGGAAACATAATTTTAAATTTTTTTAGGTTTTAAAAAAAAACTGAAATCAAGCGATTTCAAAGAGGGAGTACACTCTTATGGCAACATGCGTTGACCAAAAAGAGAGCCAAATCGGGCGATTAGTGGCAGAAAGAGGAAAACGGTAAAACAGTAGTAAAAAGAGAGGGAAATCATGCGATTTCACAAATCCTCTCAGATCAACATGCGTTGACAAAAAATATATGTGTGTAAATGTATATGTGTGTATATATAAAGAGATCTGTATCTTCCTTTTCTTCTTTGGCAGACTCTTCTTCCTCGGATAATGAACCTATGGAAAATATAGAGAACAATACGGAAAATGAAATTGAAAAGCTAATTGAGCATCCGGAAATTAATTTTGATTTTTTTGGGGCCAAACCAACAGACAAAACACAAATCGGTGTTCCTATGCACGAGGAAATAGCTTACGCTGGAGTAAGGTTTTACAAAATGGGCTACCCAACGCCCAGAGGAATGAAATTATGGAAAAATTTCAAATTCCTGAAAATTGCTTAGTTTTGGTACCACCAAAAATTAATGAGGAAATACAACCATGCCTACCAGAAGCGGCTACAAAGCACGACAAGTTCATCACGACCGTGCAGTCACAATTAGCACACGGTCTATCGGCCATTGCCACTGTGATCGGTCAAAACTTAGCAGTTGCAGACCAAGCGAACAATACCAAAACATTAGGAGAAGCTAATTGCAAATGTACATAATGCACTGTCCATTCACAGGAAGTACAAAATTATTCCGTATTTGCACACTGATTGTGCTAAAGTTGCAAAAATAATAAAAATGGATGAATATCTGTTTGGCAAAGACTTCCATGAAATTTTTAAAAATGATCAGGCCCTGAAAAAGTCAAGCGCAGACCTGAAAAGGATTTTTCCTGGGAAAACAGCTGCCGGAACCTCAGGCGTCCAACAAAGACACCACCAACCTTTAAACCACCAGTGGACACAATACAAGGGAAGATTCAAAGAAAGGAAGGGGGAGGAGAAGGTTTCAAAGGGAAGAAGCAAATACCCACAGTCCAAGGCACAGAGATACTAGCATCGCCGAACATAAGTGGCGATGATAAGGTAAATAAATATGCGGGTCGCTTAAGCAATTTTTCACATGTGTGGAAAAATATTACTTTAGACAAAAAAGTGTTAAGTTTGATCAAGGGGATAAGTCTTTCCTTTAATAAAAAGCCAAATCAGTATTATAAACCCAAAATCAATATTCAAAAATGTCACTATCAAGACTATCTGATTGCTATTAAGAAATTAATAGAGATCGGGGCTGTGTCAAAATGTCGTCCAGTTAAAGACCAATTTCTTTCTTCATATTTTTTAAGAAAAAAACCTAATGGGGAAAACAGGTTCATTTTGAATCTAAAGAAACTTAATAATTTCCTGGACGTCCCACACTTCAAATTAGAGGACCACAGAACGGCGTTAAAACTCATAAACCATAATACCTATTTAGCAAAAATCGACCTCAAAGACGCGTATTTTCTAGTTCCAGTAAAGAAAACCTACAGAAGATACTTGAGGTTTTGTTTTATGGGGACCTTGTATGAATTTAATTCACTACCTTTCGGCTTAAATATAGCCCCTTTTATTTTCACAAAGTTACTTAGACAGGTTGCTTGTTTTCTCAGAAAACTGAATATTCTTTCAGTTTTTTACCTGGACGATATCTTGATTATAGCAAATAATAGATTAGAATGTGAAAAAAATGTAAATACCAGCCAAAAATTGCTAGAGAATTTAGGCTTTATAATTAACATAGAGAAAAGTAGTTTAAAACCACGACAAATTATTACTTTTCTGGGGTTTTCATACAATACTTTAAACATGACAATAAGCCTACCTAAAGAAAAACTCCTGGATATAAAATTCAAGATCCAAGAGTTTAAAAAGAAAAGTAGGTGTACAGTGAGAAACCTGGCGCAATTAATAGGCAAATTAGTTGCTTCATGTCCTGCAACAAAATACGGTTTTGCTCATTTAAAAGTTTTTGAATATATTAAACACTTAGCTATCCAAAAAGATTATAAAAATTACAACAAAAAAATTGAAATCCCAAAATCGATTAAAGACGAACTGTCGTGGTGGGAAAAAAATGTAGGAAATGGACAGGACATAAAACAACAACCATTTGCCTTGGAAATTTATTCAGATGCCTCAACATCGGGTTGGGGGGTTTTTTGTGACGAAAACACATTCCACGGGTTTTGGGATGAAAAAGAAAGCCAATTACATATAAATCTATTAGAAATAAAAGCTGCTTATTACGCATTGAAATCACTAACTAAAAATAAAAATAATATACGTATTTTACTAAGAATTGATAATCAAACCGCCATTTCATGTATAAACCGAGCAGGCAGTGTTAAATTTCCACATCTAAATGAGGTCACTAAGGTTTTCTGGGAATGGTGTAAAATAAAAACATCCTTGTTTTTGCAAGTTACATTACATCATCTGAAAACTTGGCTGACAAAGAGTCTAGATCATTATCAATCGACACCGAATATGAATTAAACCATTACGCTTTCACAAACATCCGGCAGATCTTCGGAGAACCTGAAATAGATTTATTCGCTTCCAGAATTAATAAAAAATGCAAAAAATATATTTCCTGGTTCCCCGACCCAAGTTCTTTCTCAACAGACGCGTTTCAACTTTCTTGGAATAAATATTATTTTTACGCGTTTCCACCTTTTTCATGCATTGCAAGAGTGTTAGACAAAATTATCCAAGAAAAGGTTTCAGGCATAGTAGTAGTCCCAAACTGGCCCTCCCAACCGTGGTACCCAGTTTTTCAAAAACTGTTACTACAAGAACCAATTTGTTTTAAACCTAATTCTAATTTACTTTTATCTCCCTTTAGAACGGAGCATCCCCTTTCCAAAAACCTTTCCCTGGTGGCAGGGAAATTATCAGGCTCGCGGTTTTGGAAAAAGGAGTACCTGCAACAGCAGTTTCCACCATGATCAACTCACTGACAGAGGGCACCCTTAACCAATACCATAGTTGTTATAAAAAATATTGGGACTTCTGTCAGCAAAAACAGTATATAGATCCTTTAAAATACACTTTAGCAAACTATTTGGATTTTCTAAAACATACGTTTGATAACGGCGTCTTTTATTCGGTAATCAATACTTATAGATCGGCCATGAATTTAATTTTCTCTCCTACTGAACAAGAGCAAAAACGTATAAATAGGTTCTTAAAAGGTGTAGCAAAAATACGACCTCCAAAACCAAAATATTCATTCACATGGAATCCGGATTCTGTGTTATCGGTTTTAAAAACTTGGTACCCATTAAATACTTTAAATATAGAGAAACTAACATATAAACTTGTTTTTGATGGCAATCACATCAGCCAGTAGGGCACAAACTCTATCAAAGATAAGAATCAGGGATATAATAAGAATGGAACAAAAGATAGAAATTCGAATATCAGAGAGGATTAAAACATCAGCCCTGAACAGATTTCAAACATGTTTAATATTCCCTTATTTTCGCGAAGCACCTGAATTATGCGTAGCCCATACCATCGAAACTTATCTAGAAAAAACATCACAGTATCGCGAAGATCAGGATTATTTAATACTAACTCACAAAAGGCCTTTCCACCCAGCAACCTCCCAAACCATAAGTAGATGGCTCAAAACTGTCCTAAAATTAGGAGGAATTGACACCACAATGTTTTCTAGCCACAGTACTTGCCATGCAGCAACTTCGGCTGCCTCCAGAAAAGGAGTTAATATAGACATAATAAGAGAGACTGCTGGTTGGACTCCAACCTCTAATACTTTTTTCAAATTTTATAACAGACCTCTGATTGAACCTAGGGAAAAATTTGCCGAAATAATTCTAAATACAGGGAAGTAAAAAAAAAACAAAAAAACAGATACGCATATTTCATGCATATAATTTCATTTGTCTTTAATATAACCTTACATTATAGATATTTAGACATAGTTTTAGTTGGAAAAAAAAATAGTGAATGTATATATATAAATATGTAAAATTGGGTTAAAACTTGGCTATATACTACATTGTGTCAAATTTTCTCTTATGAAATAAATGTTCCACCAGAAAGAAAATCGCTTTCACTCTAAACATCTACAGAGTTGTAATTATATCAAGGACAAGCGAAGGAAAATTGAAAGATTAATCGACTTACCTGTAAGGATGATTAATCGTAATTTTCCGAGCTTGTCCGTAGATATAATTACAAACCCACCCTCTCCCTAGCAACATACCCAGAGAAGCGATTTTGCGCAAAAACGGAATGATTAACAGGTCCTGTATACCGGCTGGCGATAAGAAGATGGTAAACATAGTTTTTTGCTTTAAACGTCGTGTCAAGAACATGATTCACGGATACTACAGAGTTGTAATTATATCTACGGACAAGCTCGGAAAATTACGATTAATCATCCTTACAGGTAAGTCGATTAATCTTTCAATTTTAGTAGAAATTACATCTGTTAAAGATTTTGCATTTAAAATTTTATTCGTAAGTAAAAGAGAGAAGTGATTATGAGCTTGTTGCTTATTAATTGTTTTTAGTAAATTTTCTAATGATTTGTTAATTTGTAGTAATGATATTTCAGGGTTAGTTAAATTTATATGATATAAAAATGTATGTTTTGAAATAATAATATTCGCATGTCCTATCTGTACTGGAAGTATGGGATTTTTAATTTCTTTGATTTTTAATCCTAACACTAGTCCTAGCGCGAGTGTTGCTACAAGTGGTATGATGAGACGCATTTCGTTTGGCACCTGAAACAATACGTTGTGGTTTTAAAATCTTCTTATGATATATTTTAAGTTTGGTTTTAATTTTATTGTCGTTAATTATAACAGGGTTTTCGATTTTTTCGTACCGATTAACCGTTTTCTTTTGCGAGGCATTCTTTCTCTTAGATTTATAAAGGTTTTTATTTATATCGATTTCGACGTTCTCTTGTCTACCTTGGTTAGCGTATTCTAATTGTTTTTGTTATTTGTTTTCGAGTTTTTCACGAATTATTTTATTAAGAATTTGTAGGTTTTGCGTGTGGTCTTCAATATATTGTGAAATTTTAACTTTTTCATCTATTTCGAAAGGATTTCTATAATCTAGTCTTCCGCGAATTATTTGAAATGGTGTAAAGTTTGTTGCACTATGTATAGAATTGTTATAGGATAATAAAGCGTAATTAATAAGTATTTCGATTGTTTCATTCGGTTTTGAATTTTTTAATGTGAGTATCGTTTCTGCGAGAGTGGAATGAAAACGTTCTATAGGACTGTTACTGTTTGGATTATACAAGGTGGTATAATGAATTTCAATGTGATGTGTCTTACATAAACTTTGAATTACTTCATTTTTCCATTCATGTCCGTTATCCATAGTTATGCGTTTAGGTAAACCAAAGTGGTTAAAGAATTGTATTAGTTTGTTTGCGACTTCAATAGCGGTTAGCGATTTTATAGGGTACGCTTGACCAAATTTGGAAAAACTATCTATAATCGTAACGAAGTATTGCCCATGCGTTTTATATGTGTCAACATAGAGGTGGTCAAAGGGTTCATAACCTAAAGGAGTGGGCTTAAAGATAAATTTAGATGGGTGTCTTTCATATTTCGTTTTTTGACAGATATCGCAAGTATTGACGTAGTCTCTTACATCTTGATCTATTTTTGGCCAATAAAATATTCTTTTTATAGCATTGAGGTTTTCCTGTATTCCTCGATGACTTGTTTTAAGTTCGTGATATTGTTGCAATTTTAGTTTTCGTTCATCTTCGTCTGTGATATCGGTTAAGAGTGTATTGGATATAAACAAGGTGAATGCGTTATTTTTAAAGTATTCTTGAAATACTTGTATGAATGGTAGTTCCAATGTTTTATTTTTAAAATACAGACAGTACGTTTGTTTAGGGACTAAATTTTCTTTTATGAATTTAATAATTAAGTTTTTATTTTCGGTTTCTGGTAGAGTTAAATAGATTCGATTCTTATCAAATATTGAAATTTTGTTTACCTTATATTGATTATTATCGTTCGATATTATAATTTGATTTTTATAAGTATTTATGCTTTTATCGGTATAAGGGGCACCTATGATAGGGTTTTCGAAATTTGAATGTATAGTTTCGTTATCTGAGGTTACGCGATTTTCTCTTTGTTTACTAGTACTAGCAATGGGTTCCTGGTGAGTTTCGTTTATTTTTATTTTTGGAGTTTGCAAGAGTATATTCTCGTGAATAATAATTTTCGGTGTTTTTACTTGGTTTTCCAAGTTGTTATTGATATTTAAATTATCGATATTTATGTCAATATTAGAATTATCAGGATTAGTTTCGACGTTTGAATTATAAGTATCAATTTTTAATAGTTCTTCGATTTCGTCTACTGTTAAATTTGGAAGATATGATGGATCTGCGGGGTTTGCAATTAAGGATAAGTTATCAATATCGTCAGTTTCAATCGGGTTAATTTCTATTCGGGAGAGTGCATCTGCGTTCGTAGTCATTTTACCTTTTTTATAAATTATTTCGTACTCATACTCTTCGAGTTTTAATCTCCATCTAACTAATTTTGAATTAGGGTCTTTAAGTGAGAATAACCACTGAAGTGGTTTGTGGTCACTAATTATTTTAAATTTAACACCGTAAAGATAAGGCCTAAAGTACTTGACAGCCCAAACAATTGCCAAGAGTTCCTTTTCGATAGTGCTATAATTAATTTCGCTCGGATTTAGTGCTCTTGAAGCGTATGCGAGTGGAAGGTCATTTCCAATGGGGCCTTGTGACAAAACAGCACCTATTGCGTAGTTCGACGCGTCTGTTGTTAGGTTAAAATGTTTTGAAAAATCAGGATATTGTAAGATTGGGTCGTTCATTAAAATTTTTCTGCATGTATTAAAGGAATTTACAAATTCGGGGGTGTGTTCTATTTTTTGATTTTTCTTTAAGCAATTGGTCATGGGTTTTGTTAATTTTGCAAAATTTTTAATGAATTTCCTATAATAACCTACGAGACCAAGAAACGACTTTATTTCTTTAGGTGTTTTTGGAATCGGAAAGTTTTCGATAGCTTTTAATTTTTTCGGGTTTGGTTTAATTCCGTCGGGTGTAATTATGTGTCCTAAAAATTCAACGCTTTTACATAAGAATTCGGATTTGTCGAATTGAATTTTAAGTCCGGCTTCTTTTAATCTTTGAAAAACTTGTTTTAAATTACTAATATGTTCCTGAAGAGAAGTAGAAAAAATAATAATGTCATCCATGTAAACTAAACAAATTTTGCCTTGCAATTCTTTTAAAACATCGTCCATTACGCGTTGGAAGCTCGCGGGGGCGTTTTTTAAACCGAAGGGCATTCTGACGTATTCATAATGCCCATGTTCAACGTTAAAGGCGGTTTTTTCAATAGAGTTCGGATGCATTTCAATTTGATGAAATCCCGAGGCCAAATCGAGGGTCGTAAAATATTGGCATCGCCCTAATTTATCTAGTATATCAGTGATATTAGGCAAGGGATACCGGTCATCTATTGTTTTTTCGTTAATTTTCCGGTAGTCTACGACAATTCGCCATTTTTGTTTTCCGCTTGCGTCCGGTTTCTTTGGAACAATCCAAATGGGAGAGCTCCACGGTGACTGAGATGGTCTTATTATACCGTCATCTAACATTTTCGCGATTTGTTTCTGAACTTCGGTTTTATGAACGTAAGGATACCTATAGGATTTAGTATGTACTGGTACTTCATCGATTGTTTTAATTTCATGCTTTATTTTATTTGTGAAAGTTAATTTTTGTTCTGGCTGGTGTAGAATTTCTTTATACTTGGTCATAAGCCTTTTTAAATTATTTTTCTCTTCTTCGTTTAAATGGTTAGTTCTAATAAGCGAAAAATCAAAATCATTTTTTTCTAGCTCATGTGAAGGAACTATTTCCTCTATACTAAAACATTCAAAATTATTTTCGTCATAAATTTTTGCAAAAGGTCTTAAAAAGTTATCATTAATTTTTACAAGTTTAGTTTCTGCTGTTGGATTTGAAAATTCCAATAGTGTTAAACCATTCTTAATTTTTAAAAGAGAACTAGGTAAATTGATATTATCATTTGTTATGTCAGGAATTAATATTTCACAATCTGGTAAATTAGTTTTAATCTGTTTTAAAATAGTTGTAAATGCTGGTATTTCGATTTTTTGCCAGTTAAATTCATATCTATAGTTGAGTGGAATATTTATTTTGTCATTAAATAAAAGTTTATTGTGCGTGTCTATATTTAATTTTAATTTACGCAAATCTCTTATACCAATAATACCGTCAAAATAGTCGTGAAAGTTGTATAGAACAAATTCTAAATTACCTGTTAATGGCTTAAAATCATTAAATAATGGAATTTTGGCTTTTAGGTTTGCCTGACTTTGACCTGTGCAAGTTATGATTGGTGTGTCCGATTTAAAAATACATTCTTTATAATATTTTTCTGCAATATATGGGCGTAATAATGATGGGTGACAACCTGTATCGATTAATAATTTAATAGGTGGATTTTTTATTTGAATATACGGTAGAGAGTTAGGTAAAAAACTATTTAAGTCTATGACTTGCTTTCCGGAGGCTCGCTTTCTTGAAAATTTTCATTATCATTAAATGGGTGTTCATTCCAGTTAATGATTTCGTCGCTTTCGTTTTCTAACGAGTGGTAATTAGGTGGATAATTATTTTAACATTCATAATAATTATCGTTAAAATTTTCGTCGATATCTAATATGTTATTTTCCGTTTCTAAATTAGTTAGTTCTTCAGAAATGAAATTACGCGGTCCTGTTCTTTGAAAGTAGTTATTTTGGTTTTGTCCCATTCTTTGAAAATAATTATTTTGGTTTTGGTTCTGCCTATGTAAGCTTGAAGGGGACTGAATTTTAGATGTGGTTGACATTGCCTGCGGCTTGCCTTGGGGTTTATAAGAATTTTTTGGTGCAAATACATTTGCAGGTTTGCCAAAAACTTGGGCATTAGTAAAATATTTTTGTTGAACCGGTCGGGGTTCCATTTTTACTGGTTGACTGAGGAATGTTTGTTGATTATTATGGTTGTTGTTAGCAAATTGATTATTTCGTGTATGGCCGAAATTTGTAGAGTAGTTAAAAGGTTTTGGATTATAATTATTTTGAATTTGTTTAAGATTAGCGTTATTTGGTTCACTGTTTCTTTGATTTGGTTTATGAGGTTGGTATCTTAAACTAATTTGTTGTTCTAATAGAGAGTGGTTAAGAACAAGTGAGGTTGCTTCCTCAATATTTTTCGGATTTTTTAACATTAATAATGTTCTAAGTTCAGAATTAGCATTTGACATTAGTACGGTAACTGCTGTTACTTCGTTCTGATCAATCAGAGCTAATTTTGTTGCTGCACTAATATCATTATCAGAATTTATTTTTAAATTTAGGCGCATTTTTAATATTTTTATTCTTTCTAGAAAATCTGAAATATTTTCGTTTCTTTGTTTTGTTAAGAATATAAATTGCTGCTGTAATACATGTCGGTCGATCTTGTCGCCGAATTTTTCTCTTAAAGATTTTTTTATTTCGGGCCAGGTATTTAAATCTGGTCTACAGAGTAAAAAATCACCTGCTTCCCCTATAATTTTAGAACATATAGATGCGAAAACATATTCGCTTAGGCTATTATCCGTAGTACGACCATACCTATCATAAAATTTGTCGATAGAGTTTATAAATGATTCTAAATGATCGCTTCGTCCGGAAAAGGGGCGAAGAGTGCTTGCGATTTCTTTCGCGGCTTGAATAGTTGCCATTTCGTTAGTTAAATGTAATTCACTTAAAGTAATAGATATATCGTCGACACTAAGTGACATAAAATATAGAAAAATACGTAATTACTTTAAATATTAATATTTAACGAGATTTTAATAATAATAATGCGAAAAATAACGATTTAAAATTCACACTTATACAAAATACAAAAGGATGGGAAAATAGAAGGATCTCAACACTTACTTGGAAGTTTCAGAGTCCGGTCTCTGTCCCAGGTTCTATTCAGACAAATGGTTGAAACCAACGACGAAAATTCGTGCAATTTTTTCTGCTAATCGTCTTCTGAATCCGCTCCGACTGCGCCTGTTAGGTTTTCTAGTCGTGGAAAAGCGTTTTTAAAAACTTTACTTTTATTACTAGAAGTTGAGATAGCTTTACAATGACTTGTTCACTACAAAATCTTAAGTAAGACTAATCTACCTAAAATAGGCCATAAGGGTATTTATACTAAGTATGTTATCTAAAAATACATAAAACTGTCATTACAAAGTAAACACATTAAGAGGTGCTAATGGAAATTACTGGTGACATAACTCATGTTGTATAAATATGCAAGAACCAATCATCCGGACCTTGGTACTCCCTCCAGTTCTTGGAAAATTGTCGTTCCTAAGGATAAAAGGAGCAAGATACTCGCTCATTGCTATGATATACCTGCTTCAGGTCACGTAGGCGTATTCAAGACCTACTGGAAAGTATGCCACCGCTATTATTGGCCCAAGATGAGGAGTGACGTCACGAGTTATGTGAAAGCTTGTCGAGTTTGTGCCCAGCACAAAGTAGAACAAAAACCTCCCGCAGCATTAATGGGTGACCGTCCTGTAATAAATCAACCTTGGCAGTGTATCAGCTTGGACTATATTGGACCATTTCCCCGTTCGAGATCAGGTAACACTTGCGTTCTTGTGGTTACCGATTATTTTACCAAATTGTCAGTTTTATTTCCTTCTCGTTCAGCCACAGCTAAATCCCTCACCAGAAGAAGGTATTTTCCTAATGTTTGGATCACCACAGTTCCTAATATGTGATAATGGAGTACAAATGAAGTCCAAGGCATTTCAGAAACTTTGTCAACGTTATAAAACTAAGTTATCTTAAAACCCACAAGCAGATCCGACCGAACGAGGCAACAGAGTCGTAAAGACCATGATGCGATCTTATATCAAGAACAATAACCACCGTACCTGGGACGAGAACCTAGCTTCTATAGGCTGTGCTTTGCGAACATCACGACACGAGACCACTGGATTTAATCCGCATTTTCTTAATTTTGGGAGAGAACATAAATTGTACGGACAAGACTTTGCAGAAGAGACTGCTAACACCAATGCAGACCTTCAAGATTATGTCAGGAAAAGACAAGCCGCCTTTGTGAAATTGTATCACGAAGTCCAGGATAAAATCAAGTCATCCCATGTTAAAAATGAACGAAGATACAACTTACGTAGACGACCCGTTGAGTATGCACCTGGACAAGAGGTTTGGCGTAAAAACAAAAGTCGTTCCAATGCCGCGAACTACTATAGTGCCAAACTGGCTCCGGCTTATGTGGGCCCGTTCATTATTAAGAAGAAAACAGGGTCCTGCACCTAGGAACTTCAAGATCGAGCAGGACAAAGTAAAGGTGTTTGCCACGTAAAAGATCTCAAACTGTATAATCCATCGACCGCAAATGAGAGTTCAGATAATGATTAGTTTTACCTTTAAATATTTTTCTTTAATGTTACCTTATTCCGTTTTCCTTTAATACCTTCTTTTTTATGCCCTGCAGTTTCGGGCGGGGTGGTGTTTGGATCCATCTGGGCGCGAGACTTGATGGATTTGAACACTATCGCTTAGAATTGTGCTGCACTGGTGAACTAGTGGAGGTAGGAGTCCTCCGAAAGCCGGGGCAAGCTAGGCCTTCAGCAAACTTGCTTCTATTGCGCGTAGTAAGTCTGCCTTCAGCATTTTTACTACTTTTGCTTGCTATCATCGCTTTACGTCTTTTCTTATGGTATCGTCTACCTTTGCTTTATCTTTAAATTTCTTTAACTTTTGTGGCATCAGTAACGTTAACTTAGAGTTTCTTCTTTTGGCGGTGTCTTGCAGACGCTCATCTTGGCGCGAGACGAGATGGGAGTAGATACGACACATGGTCATTGGTTTGTTTTTCTCTTAAGGCGATGATTTATTTTATTTGTTAGTTCAACTACCTCAAATTTAGCATATTTTTATTTGAGTCATTAATTCATTAATATCTTTTAGTAACTATAAATTTACCTTATCTGAACTTACCTTTAAATTTACCTTATTTGAATTTACCTTAAATTTACCTATCTTTGAATTTCGCAGAACACTGATTGCAATGATACTTGGCAATTTGTTTTGGATAATTTAATTTACCGTAACTTGATTTGACTTATGACCTCAATCTGTATCTTGCTGAGTGATTTCGTTATCCTAGCTTGATCTGATTTAGTGTCCTTATTGTGACTTTCTTATCTCACCTTACGTTACCTTGATTATCTTACCTTACCTTGATTATCTTATCTTACCTTACCTTTATTACTTTATTTTATTTAGAGTTTAATTATTATTCAGTTAATTTTACCTTCATATCTTCCAAGTCTTATTTAAGTATTTGGCTTGGTACCTTACCTTACCTTACCTTGAGTTACTTTATCTTACCTTGGGTTTAATTATTCGGTTAATTTCACCTTGATACCTTCAAGTCTTATTTAAGTATTTGACTTGGTGGTTCTTACCTTCCCTTGATTTACCTTATCTTTTCTTGTGTTCAATTATTAATTTAATTTTATCTTGATATTTCTTTATAGTCTTATTTGACTTGCTATCTTCGTTATCCTGGATTTGACTTTGGCCTAGGTCTTTGTACCTAGACCCCTAGTTTGTCGTTCAATATTTGGTCTATAGTTTAACTAGACAAAATAGAACTTTCTCGATTTTGACTTATTTGTCCCTATCTCCTTGTTTAGGCTGCGCGGTGTTGGGTGCTACCGAATGTCGCTTCGACGTTCTTTGTTGGAACTATTGATCCTTCGGAGAGCAGACCGA
Organism: Philopedon plagiatum; assembly: GCA_963971165.1. Classification (NCBI taxonomy): domain Eukaryota; kingdom Metazoa; phylum Arthropoda; class Insecta; order Coleoptera; family Curculionidae; genus Philopedon; species Philopedon plagiatum. The sequence continues at coordinate 89,574,378 of OZ020190.1, read as the reverse complement.
CTGGAAGGGCTGTTCAGGGGGGGCGGAAGTCTGACCCCTGGGGTAACAGTTTGCCCATCGAACTTGTTCGGCGGGCCAGGGGAGGGCCAAGCTACTTTGTTCGGCCTGAGCTCAAGTCGGTCTATTAAAATAAAAAATAAAATAAAATAACTTTTATTTCCACAAGATATATAAAATGTATGGAAAACGTCAAGGTTACAGAGATAACATAAAACAAAAAAGTATAAATCAGAATACAAAGCAAAATACACACAAAAGACACTTGAAATTACAACAATATCTTATTGCCAATCCTACGATTAATCAGTAAGAAATTCGTTAAGTGTATAAAAACATTTATCTACCAGATAAAGACGAAGAGATTTTTTAAACCTGGAAAAATCATCCATTAACTTTAATTCACCAGGAAGATTATTAAAGACTTTTGTCCTTAGAGTGCTTGGAGACTTTTTACCACATTCCAAACGACTAAATGGCTGTCTAAAATCGTTTTTTTTTCTGGTATTATACTTATGTACGTCGCTGTTTAAAGTAAAAAGAAGTTTATTTTTAAATACCTTTATACATAGCTCATAAATAAAAATTGACATTAAAGAAAGTATTTTAAATTTCTTGAACAAGGTTCGACATGAGTAAGTTTGTTTAACATTGGCGATACAACGTATGATTCTTTTCTGGAGAATAAACACTTGAGACGCGGCCGGGGAAGCGCCCCAAAAACAAATCCCATAACGTAGACGCGACTCTACGTGTGCATAATAAACAGACAAAATTTGTTTTTCTATTAAAATTGTTTTTAAATTTCGAATTAAATAGCACTGTCTACCTAACCTGGAACAGAGAGCAACACAGTGTTGATTCCAATTAAGGGTCTCTTCTATAGTCAGACCAAAAATTTTGTGCTCTGAGCTCTCTCAAGTGTTTGCCCATTAATCTCTATATTTATGTCCAGATTACTTTTGTTTTGCCTGTTATGAAACCTTATAAAATTAGTTTTGGAAACATTCAAATAAAGTGAATTATCAGCGAACCTAGATAGAAGGTTGTTTAAATTTGTATTGCATTTATTTTCAGTTGATAAACTATTTTCAGCTGTAAATATAAGCGAAGCATCATCCGCGTAAAAGGAAGAAGTACAGTCGGTATCCAAAACAGAAACAATATCGTTGGTATAAAGTATATAAAGGATTGGCCCCAAGATTGATCCCTGCGGAACTCCCATGCCAACATCCAGAGTACCCGAACTCGCCCTGACTCTACAAGAACCCTCAATCCGATCAATTGTCACAAACTGCTTCCTGTTTTTCAAAAATGTAGACACCCACCCACTTGCTGGACCCCTTATACCATAACATTGTAGCTTTTCAATAAGTTTGTCATGATCGACACAATCGAATGCCCTACTAAGGTCACAGAAGACCCCGACAGGACACTCGGTTGCCTCCAGCCTAGTGACAACCTCCGAAAAAAAGTATGAAATTGAATCAGATGTCGATCTTTGTGAACGAAAGCCAAATTGATTTGGTAACAGTATATTTTCCCTATTCAAAAACCCGTTCAGCCTTTCAGTAAAACAATACTCGAAAATTTTTGAAAAACTAGCAGAAATTGCCACTGGACGGTAATTTTCCAGTAAAACCTCATCCCCCTTTTTATGAATCGGGGTAACCTTATTAACGTTCAAAATATCAGGAAAGGTACCCTCCTGAAAGGATTTATTAACTAAAAACAACAAAGGATGGGCTATCACATCAATAATTCTTTTTAAAAGGAAGCTTGGTACGCCGTCATGACCAGATGACTTTTTATTTTTTAGCTTAAGTTTAATTAGGCTTACAAATTCATTTAGGTTGTAATCAAATAAAAAAATACTGTCCCTTATATGGTTCTTGGGGGAGATTTGATTTGTTCCAGGAATTATTTTATTTTTGTCTATTTTAGATACCACATCAATTGGAGCCTTTTGAAAAAAGTTGTTAAAGTGCTCGGCTATGTCTCCAGCGTTAGAAATAATGGTGTTATTATTCTTTATTGTTTTTATAGATTTGCGTTGACTTTTTATAGATTTGCGTTGACTTATTATTAGGTTGCGACAGGCCGGTGGCAGTGCCACCTTTCAGAGTACCCTACCTAATTTATTTTGTTTTGTACAGGGACCGATGTGCTACCCATTCGGTGCATCTTTTAGTTTGGTGTATACTATAATTCACTTCCTTATGCTCGGTGGAACATATGGGCTATCCCTTTCTCTTCTTAAATTACCTTGGTTGTATATTAGTTATCTTTTCTTTTTAGTTTTTCCACCCTTTGGTTGACTTGACGCGTGACAGTTGGATATCTGTTCTGGGACGCTCTGGAGTGAGACTAGTACACGAGGTACCTCACGCTTTCTTCGAGTGTTACGCAATGCTAGCTCCCTTATCTTCTTTGGGTTAATATTACCAGGATATGCTTTTCGCACCCTGAAGTTTTATTCCACCCCGGGAAGTCCTGGAGGGATCGCTGGGTGTCTAGCGGCAAGGGGACCAAAGTAAATTTTTATTTTGGAATTATTTTGGTTATTCTAATATTTTGGTTGGCGATTACCTGAGTTAGTGGGTTTAGTAATCCGCTAAGCTGTGGGTATTATTTTTAGTAAGTATTGTCTTGGTAGGCAGTTTGGGGGAATTACCTCATCATGCCGTGGGTTGTTTTCGTCCTTGTATTGGAACCACACTGGATCATGAATTTTCATTTGATTTCTTCTGTCGGTTAATTTTGGTTGGCTAGGGTTGTCGGCCATGGTGATGCTTGGCCTAACGGAAATTTCGGTTCTCGGGTGTCAAATCCGGACCGATCTACGTGGCCCTACACTACACTATAAAAAGCACATTTGGTTTTCTTGGTGCTGAAGTGTTTGGCTGCCGTCAAGCGTGCCACGATCTACGAACCCGGTTTGGCTTTTCATTGTCTTGTTTTTCTTTGAAAATTGAATCCTTCGCTTTAACTTAGTATGTTTTTGCCAAACCCAGACCATACCTTTAGTATTTTATTTCCTTTTATTGGGGGCTGATATGATGAGTACGGGTGTATTATGACCTTGGTGGAAATTCCGGAGCTGGGGACACGTCTTCCCAGTTTTGGTCTATGTGGCCACTATACCATTGAGGCACGGTTGACCTTTCGGTGCGGAAATGGTGGCTGCCGTCAGAAACACTCAGACCAGTCATGTCATATCAGAGTTGCTGTTTGGTTTAGTTTTTCTTATGGTTGTGTGAGTATAAATTTTGTTAGTAGCGATCCACTAGTATCTCTCACTCTCTTCCGTTGCTTCCTAGGGGAATACCCCCGGAGCTCTGGAGTTAATTTTTGCCTTACCTTGTAAAAACTGTAGATTTTTGGAGTACTTATCGTCGGTAATTTTCTTGAGAAAATTTCCCTCCTTTCGTAGGAGAGGGGGAGTTATTACGGTTTGTTTTTGTCATACGAAATTAAAATATTATTATGATAGCAGTCGCAGCGATTAGTTGATTTTTAGGATTTGGTCCTACCTTTTTGAATATATTCACTTATTCCTTGAACGTTTTATTTCGGTTTGTTTTCCATTTAGTAAAAATTTTTCCTACCCTCGAATTTAATTTTTATAAATTTTCCGTCACTAGTCTGTCTTGGATCCAGCCTTGTGTTTCCTCATTCTGTATAGTTAATCCCTAGGAAAATACGTCTGAATTTGGCCCTAAAACTATATTTCCGGTTAATATAAGCCATTAGTTGTTTACACTTAAAACGTCATTTTTGACATTTCAAACAGCTGGAGTTACTTTCTGTAGAACCTGTCGAAAAACCTGTTTTCTGTCCTGAGCCGCCCTCTGTGGCTGTTAGTGACAACGTCGAAGCCAGTTAACCATGGAATCTGTACTTTTCGAGTTACAGGATCCTTGATTTTGCAGTTCGGGTTCGTTATCGGTCAATACCTGTGATCGCAGGTGGTCATTTCGTGAAATACGAAATATGGGATTTAGCTTTCTTACAGCTTTATGAGTTGGACGATATAGGTTAGACGAGGTATTGGATTTTTGAGTTCCGATTGTGTTAGTTGCCCATTTTGTCTTATTTCACTAGTAATTAGGACGAGTCTAGAAGCTGCTATTTATTTAAGGTCGTATTTCCTAACTTTTGGTTAAAATAGGTAAGGGATGACATCCCCTTTTCAACAATTAGTTTTAGGTGGTGCCTGCGCCACCTTGGGAGCCCAAGTTGCACCTCTGGGTTTAGCCTTCAAGGGTTCTAATGTTGATCCATGCCTACACGTATTCCTGGTTGACGAAGATCGTAAGTTGTTTCCAATAAGGAATATGCACATTTTTTTTATTGCATAAATCGTTTAAGGAAGTCACTACAACCCCAAAACTGCTATTTTGAGGAAAATTACTGCGTTAATTTAACTAACAAATTTTTTTACTTTTCGGTATAATTTATTACAATTTCAAAAGGAGCCATTTGCCCGGTAAAAAAGTTAGGTCACGAAACTTAAGTGGCAATCTACATTGAACGTGTTGGTGACTCAAATTAAAGTAACGACTTAAAAGGGGATACGGCAACACCGCCATGGTCGATGCCTTCTGCTCCCCTACCGGCCACTTCTGTAACTGTAGTTGACGTTTTGTCTTTATTTATTTAAGAACTTTTGAGACAGTTGAATTAAATAATAATTATTAGTTTAGACAATTGTAGCTAAATAATTGTATTTGGAAATATTTTGGTATGAATCTGGACTATTACAACATTTATAAAGTGAAGTTTTATAACCTGATTACCTCAAGGGCTGTCTTTATTCATCCAAGGTTATGTTGTGTTATTGTAAGCTGTGGTTATGTTTTTATAAGCGTAAAAAGATCGTCTGTTGGATATAATAAAAGTTAAATAAAACTTAAGAAAGTGTAAGTTCACATCGCTGCTTAAGAAAAGAGGCTGTAAAAATTGCGTGGTCTAATTAGATGAAACCCTATGAGAAGCTGGAGACACAAACATTTCATTTGATGCAGGTAGGTACATATACACTTTTATTTTTAGCTATTTAAAAACTTTTAACTAACTTTTTCTCGTTTTGAAAGGCAACGTTGAGTTCAAAGTATTAAATGTTCTGTGTTTTATACACACATTACTTATTATAATTTAATAAAGAAGATAAACAGAAATTACAAATTCTTCAAAATAACTGTGTTCGTTTTTCAATAGGGCTAAAAAAGTATGATCACGTATCACCTAGTTTTGACCAACATAATTTAATTAAATTAGAAAAAAGACGCGAAATCCACATATCCTGTTTTATTTATAAAATAATTTTAACTCAGAAACCAAGATATTTATTTGAAAAAATTGAATTCAGGAATAATATTCATAATGTTAATACTAGAAATCAGAACGCAATAGAAATACCTAAACATCATACTGAAAAATATAAGTCTTCGTTTAAATATACCTTTTCTGTAATTTATAATAATATTCCTTCTAGTCTAAGGGGCTTAAGCTATATAACTTTCAAAAAAAATATAAAAAATTATTTAGTAAGGGTAGGATTGGAAGAATGATTTTTTATAAATCAAAACCCTACCTATTTATGCCAACTAGTATACTACTGTCATTTTTTGGTTTTCTTTTTTAGTTTATCATTTTTATATTTATATTTTTAATTGTTTTATTGGCATAAATAAACATCTTTATTATTATTATTATTATTATTATTAATAGGTATAAAATAATGTTAGGCAAACTTACAGTAGAATGATATTGCTATTGTTCATTTTTGGATGACATGGATGGAAGTATTGTTGTTATTATAATTATAGAGAATCCGATTTCTGCATTTTTTTAAGTTTCTGTTATACAGGTACTTAGCCGATAGTACCTAGATACCTACCTTTATAAATTGATTAAACTGCTTTAATAAAGTAAAAATATCCCTACATAGGGGTTATTGATATTGGAGTTAGTTGATCAAGCTAACAATAATAACTAATAGGATATTGTAAAATTTGGGTAGTACGTGTTATTTATTATTAAATAATTATTATATTTTTCTTTAATAAACTAAATTCATGTAGGTTTTTCTCGTGGCTATTTCGAATTTTTGAGGCTCCTAGTTTTACATGTAGAAACGTTTTGTAATATTTTCAAATTGTTTTGTATATTTTAGGTAATTATGCCAGGCATACAAGATTAAAAGGGTTCCTGCCAGAATTTACTATTGTAATCTCAACATGACTGCTGCAGAACTTAAACATAAGTAAGTACCAAATTTGATTATGAAAAGTAACTACTTGGTAAATGTTAGGATGTGCTCAAGTTAATATGAGTTTTCCTCAAGCCTCGTGCACTCACAAAGTTGCACAGGAAAGAAAGAAATTTTTTGCAGCACATTTGCAACTCCTTTTTCACAAAATCATATTTGATAATGTGTGATGTTTCACTCCCAATATAGCCAAGATGCAAAATTTATTAAAAATTAATGGAGTTTTCTATGAAGAGATTTAGAGTTCTTTTTACCTTCTATTAATATTTCCGTTAAAATAAAAGTAAAACAATATTTTAAAAATGGGGTGCTAACTTCAAGCAGCCCCCCATTATTGCAAAAACAAAAGTATGGCCACAGTCAGTGATGTGAAATGACGGTCATTTATCATCCGTAACAAATGACCATCATGTGACGGTCATATAGGTCATTTATAAAAAAATACCCTTAATTTAGATTAGTAATAAAACTAAAAGTTTAAGAATACTTTGTAGTTAAAAAAGAATATTCTTACAAAATTTAAAAAAGAAAAGCATGTCCTTAAGTTTCATCATGTTCTTCTACGTCATGTGCAAATTCGTCACTTATTTCGTTTTTGTCTCGTTTTAGAATTAAGCCAGGAATATTCTAAAACGCGACAGAGCACGCGTGATGTCTTCATTTCTTTGTACAAGCCTAAGGTTTGTGCTTTTGTGATGCACCAAACTGCACTAACATGCACATTTTTTATTCGTGGAAGAAGCCCATAAGCAAAAAGTCAGTGCAGATTAATGCAGTTTCGTGCAACACAAAAGAACAAACCGCTAGTGTGCAATGCCAACAGGTGATCTGCTTTAAGCTTTTTTTATTATTGTTACTAATATATCCTATTTATAAACGAATCAAAAAGTTTTTAGATACCTAGTACGTAATTCGTTTTCTATTTTTCTTTACATTTAGATTTTTTTGACTTCAGTAGGATACATGATAATTTTTGCAAACTAGTTTCTTAGGATAGCCGAAAAAAAACGTTTTCATTATTAGTTATTGTTTCTATTTTTAGTAATATTATTAGTATTACCAAACTTGGTCGTTTTAGCTGTTCTTGTGTTCCTGTTGATAAATAGGTGGTTTTAGTTCGTTTTTTTAAACATGTTTACTTATTGACAAATTTATTGCATATTATTTACTTTATCGTTACAAATGTAATCACATATGGATTTCTAATTATTTTCCTCTAAAACCTTGCATATTTGTCAGTTTGTGAAAAAAAAAACGCCATTTTGAAGAAAAAAAAAACAAGCTTTATGTTTTTTTCACAAAAAACACGGTTTAAAAAAAAACATTGACGTTTTATTTCATTTACATCACTATTTCTATGACGCTCGTGGCTTTTTCTTGCTTAATTTTTACTCTTAAGTCGAAACATGAAATTTAAGAGGTTAAATGACCTGATGGTCATTTATTAATGTGATGTGACGGTCATGACGTCATGACCGCACAAAATGACGGGGTCATATGAGAGACTCACATCACTGGCCAGAGTGCTTAATAGTTCTAAAGGAGGTTCACAGTTCTTGATGGTTTTCGAGGTCAGAACTCTTACAAAAAAAAAATTATTATGTTTTGTGCTCTTTGGAAAGTAAAATATTCAACAACAAAATATCATTATCTTGATGCAGAACTGTAGAACTATGGCAACACGAACGGGAACTCATGAGTTGTAAACCAGAACTATTGTTAAAAAATATTCCAACTTCACACTTCTTTAACACTCAAAAATGTAAGTTGTAAACAAAAAAATATCATTCTGATTCTGCAGAACTGTAGAACTATAGCAGCATTAACGGGAACTCATGAGTTTAAAGCAGAACTCTTGTTAAAAAGTATTTCATGGGGGGCCAACTTAACACTTTTTAAGAAAGGGTTTACAACTTAAATTTTTGACTTAAAAAAGTGTAAGGTTGGTGTTATGGAAAACCCTGTACTATAGAAGTCCGTCATAATTACCTGAAAATAAATTGAATGGTTTTACTGTTTTAGCATTGTGATTGTTATTGTCAGATACTGTCAGATAAAAAATAAAGCATCTTTTCCTTCTGTAATTCTCCATTTTTACCCTTTACCCTACATAAATTGGCGACCGTGACAAAAGAAAAAATTATGGAGAAAAATAAGAACCTGTCCCTGCTACAGATGGAAAGAAAAATTCTCAGAAATATGTTTGACAGAAATTGTCAAGATTTGGATAAAGAATTTGGGGCTCAAATTACCAAGCAGGAAGAAGTTACGAAACTATTGAAGCATCTGGAAGACAAAGCCAATAGATTGTTCATGCTAGATGAAGAAATAAGGAAGTTGGTTTTACAAAATGGAAGTGATGCTGAAATAGAAGAGGAACTTGAGTCAGTTGAGGTTTTTAGAGAGCTTTTGTTGACATACAAAAATAAAGTTGAACAATTTTTTTTCAAAAATGAGGATATCAATGACGTAAGTAACGTAGATAATTCTAGTAGCCATAAAACAACATTTACCAGGAGAAATTTTAGACTTCCTAAGCTGGAACTCAAAAAATTTGATGATGATGTTAAAAACTGGATAGGTTTTTGGGGTCAGTTTAGGAAAATTCATGATGATAATGACATAGATTTAGAAGATAAGTTTCAGTATTTACTACAAAGCATGGAGGAAGGCTCGGCTGCTAAATCTTTAGTGGAAAGTTTTCCTCCAGCAGCAGAAAACTATGAAAAGGCTTTAAGTCAGTTAAAAAATAGATTTGCCCGAGACGAATTCTTAATTGAAGTATATGTTAGAGAGTTGCTAAACTTAGTATTAAAGCAAGCTCTAAATAAGTCAAGAATGTCTTTGGGAATGTTATTTGATAAATTAGAAACTCAGCTCCGAGCTTTAGACACATTAGGGGTTACGAGTGATAAATATGCAGCTATGTTGTACCCGTTGGTCGAATCTGCACTCCCTGAAGACATTTTAAAAGCATGGGAGAGGCAGAAGAGTACTAGCAAAAGTAAAGAAAATAATAATAATTATTTACAACTCTTATTAGATTTTTTACGTGTCGAGGTGGAGAGTGAAGAAAGAATACATTTAGCTAGAACGAGTTTTGGAGAAGCCGGTACAAGACGAGGACAAGAATTATCACAGTACACGGCAGCCACAATTTTATCACAGGAAGGAGTTGGTAAGAAAATGGGAAAAGAAACTGAAGAAAACCCTTATCGAGTTGGTAAGAAAGATTATCCATGCTTATTTTGTGATAGTAAAACACATAAAAGTCAGGAATGTATTAAAGCACAATCGTTTACGTTAGAGGAAAGAAAACATAAAGTTTTAACGAAGCATGCTTGTTTTAGTTGTCTAAAGCCAAACCACAGTATAAAAAAATGCAGAGCTTTTGATAAATGTATAATTTGTGGTAAAAAACATTTTCCTATACTGTGTAGTAGCCTCAATAATAGTGGAGAAACTAAAAGTACCGAAAAAACTAAAATTAAAGACAAAGCTCATCAGGTAATTGATGGAGACTTGACCAGCTGGTTCCAGACAGGTTATGTGTTTGACAACTTCAGGACTGTCATACCCAAAGTGATCTTTCCTACTACTGTAGCTGATATTGCCCCTATACCCATAGTTTATAGTTCCGCAGAAAGCGATTTAGGAGAAGATGAAATCAACTCATCCGATTCGGATGATATTGTTATGTCTTCTGATCCCAGAGACGTCGACAGCAGACCTAAACCTTTAATGTTAGATCAGAAGCACCATTCGGAAGACGGATCGCCTGAAGAAGGCATGGATTTGATGATTTGTACTGGATCGTCGAATTCTATAGATGAAGGTCGCAGCGTACCAGAATCACCAGTTGAAATTATTGCACCTTGTTTTGCTCTTCCACCACCTACAGAAGTTACCGTTGAAGCAATGGAAGTTGATGATCGGAGAGTAGCCTTACCCGGAGACAGAACAATTGCGAAGCAGGCTCTTCTAAGTATATCCCTACCTCCGGCTCTACCTTCTCCGGCCTATCTTCCTGCTTTGATGGCAGGCAATGAAGTAGTCAAATCATCTGCTGAATCTTCCTTCCCCGCAGTCCCCGTACCAAAAATATTTAACACCCTTATGTTGAGCCCCAGTAATCGATTAGGACCGTCGAGTGGAGGAGGAAAACTTCAAAGTAGGACAAGAGAAGTAGCGGGCGGCAGGGCGTTGCCATCCACGTCGCATGGGTTTAGAAAAAGAAATCCGTATAGGACGCGGAAATTACCACCAGGGGATTATTCGGAGGAGCAACCGTCCGTCAGGATAAATGAAAGTATCATTTCGTTACTTTTAAAACTACACTCGCAATTATCTGGAATTCCAGATAGTTTTGATCCAGAAGACGATGAAATTGATTATTTTGCTGCAGGGAATGACAAGGTCCCGTGTGGTGATGGCCCATTTTACGTTGGAAAGTTGCTTAAGAAAATAGCAATATCGGATTTGGTTTGTCGCGATTACATACAAAAAGCGAGACGACAGTTATGGCCTTCCGTTGAAGAGAATGAAAAGGCGAAAAAGATGCGTGAAAGCAGAGAGAGGGAAGAAAGAAGGAGGCGAGCCAAAGACAGACAGGAGAAGCTAATAGCGGAATTTGCGAAAAAACAAAACGAATTTTGGAAACGCGAAAAGGAAAGAATGGAAACTGATGAAAACGCAGAAAATATCTCTAATAGCGAAACACCCGATTTAGATCAGATTGGCAGAATTAGTATTCAGAAAAGAATAAAATATATACAGAAAGTAAGAGATAACTTGAAAAGTAGGTTTAGAAATGAATATTTGGCGAATTTGGTAAATGTCGGAAAAAGAAAACACGATACTTTGGAAATTGGTGATATAGTACTCATTGGCTCAGACACAAAGAAAAGGATAGCTTGGCCAATGGGGAAGATAATCGATATATATCCCGGAAAAGACAATGTAGTACGAGTAGCTAAAATCAAGACAGCTAATGGGGAACTCATACGTCCATTACAACGAATTTTTCCACTAGAGATTAGCAGTCAATACAAAGAGGAACTGCCTATCAAACATATACAAGAAAATTCTGACGAAAATACAAGCGAACAAAAGCTTAACGAAATGAGATTCCCAAATGTATGCGACAAAAACTCAACTGACTCTACAGAAGACCAGAAGAAGGAATCTTTGGAAATTAGAAGAGAGAAGCAAACAAAATCTGGTCGTATTGTCAGAAAACCGAAGCGTTACAGTTTTTAGAAGATTATACACATGCCGGACTTGGGCGGGAGTATGTTATGGAAAACCCTGTATAGAAGTCCGTCATAATTACCTGAAAATAAATTGAATGGTTTTACTGTTTTAGCATTGTGATTGTTATTGTCAGATACTGTCAGATAAAAAATAAAGCATCTTTTCCTTCTGTAATTCTCCATTTTTACCCTTTACCCTACAGTTGGTCCCCCGTGAAATATTTTTTGACAGGAGTTCTGGTTTAAAACTCACGAGTTCCCGTTGGTGCTGCCATAGTTTTATAGTTCTACATAAAGATGATGACATTTTGTTGTTGAATTTTTTACTTTCGAAAAAGCACAAAACATGTAATAATTTTTTTTTGGTAAGAGTTCCGGCGTCGAAAATCATAAAGACCTGTAGAATTCCTTTAAAACAATTTTTTTTATCTTCTGACAGCCCACGAAGACCGAAGTCTAAGTACAATGTAGCGCGAGTGTATTGGGGAAATCCGACTCACACATCCATGGGGATTTCACCAGCCCTGTGTTTTTGCAATAATGGCGGGCTACGTGAAGTTAGCACCCCATTTTTAAAATATTATTGTTACGGAACTATTAATAAAAAGTAAAATATTCTGTTAAAAGTAAAGGTTTTTTTTCTGGGAGTGTATAAATATATATATATATATATATATATATATATATATATATATATATATATATATATATATATATATATATATATATATATATATATATATATATATATAGTAGAAAAATGGAAGATTTCTTGGCCTATAGGTAATATAATAAATGTAAATGCGAAGATTTACTTCTTCGCTAGTGCAGCGAAAAGGCCGTGAATGAAAAATAAAAATAATATTTTTATTTTTCATTCACGGCCTTTTCGCTGCACTAGCGAAGAAGTAAATCTTCGCATTTACATTTATTATATATATATATATATATATATATATATACAGGGTGTCTAAAATAGGTGATACCACTATTGCTATCTCCGAAATGGTAAAAGATACGAGGTCGGTTAAATTAGAGAAAATGTGCCATTTCTAGTCCCTGTTCATATTCCGTTTATGGAGTTGCCACATTCTCTATAGTTTCTTATATACAGGGGATTTTTTAAAAATAGTCAAAAATTTAATTCTTAAATATCTCGAAAACTATTATAGTTAGAAAAAAGTTCTTTTTACGAAAATCACACGATTTTTTACCTTCTCTAAAGTAACGTTATTGTTTTGTTTATACCATTTGCTTTTACTGAGTTACTGATACTAACTTGTTTTTTTCAAATACGGACCTGGATTTTTGCTGCATTTTTTGAAAGAATACTTCATACCCTTTACAACTATGTATCACTTGATTATGTTTTCGACGTTTTGGTGAAGAATAGTATCATCATCAGGATATTCTGCCAGTACGGACCTGGCATTTTTCAAGTTAATGCGCCATTTCACGACCTATTATGGCGACAATTAGGTCAGAATCAGTAACTATGGATTAAATTGTTTTAACTGGTAAATTTTAATTATAATCATGATTACTAACCAGGACCCTCAAGTTTGCAAAATTGGTCCAAGCAACGCCTGAAAAAGGCATAAGCTTAGTTTTAATTATAACAAATCCTAATAATTAATTCTTAGAGGCGTGATTGGGTTCGTGTGATCAGTCCAATCGCGTCCATCAACCTGTTCGTCCGCCCGTCCATACGTTATAATTCAACGCAACGTCAAAAAATAAAGCAGAAAACGGATTTTAGATTCGAATTCCCTATAATCCGAACCCAGTAAATATGACAATGGTTTTATGCTAGAATATAGTTAAAGGTCTTTAATTTGAGATAATATGGTTTGTTTTCAAAGCTAGTAAATAGTAATTCAACTGTACCAGCAGAATGAGTTGCAGCAGAAATGAAACCATTAGGTCAAATAGGATTATTTATTATTATCTTTTGAACTGAAAGGTGATTTTTGGATACGAAAATATTAAAAACATAAATAATGAAGACATATCATCAAGGGTGCTTTTTACAATATGTAGTAAACTTAACCACTAGTTAGGTGCTGTTAATAAAGGCCGCTAATTATATCTGATCTGAGTCTGCTAAACCTTTGCTTTCAATAACTCATTGGCTTAAGTGCAATTTGACAAACTTTAATGACCAAAGGGTTCTGGTTAGTAATCATGAACATAGTTTGAAATTAATCAGTTGAATAATTTAAACCACAGCGATAGGTTGTGAAATTGTGCCTTAACATGGAAAATCCCAGGTCCGTATCGATAGAAAATCCTGATGATGTTGTTATTCCTGATCAAAACGTCGAAAACCATAATCAAGTGATACATAGTTGTAAAGGGTATGAAGTATTCTTTCAAAAAATGCAGCAGAAAATCCAGGTCCGTATTTGAAAAAAACCAGTTAGTATCAATAACTCAGTAAAAACAAATGGTATAAACAAAACAATAACGCTACTTTAGAGAAGGTAAAAAATCGTGTGATTTTTGTAAAAACAACTTTTTTCTAACTATAATAGTTTTCGAGATATTTAAGAATTAAATTTTTGAATATTTTCAAAAAATCCCCTGTAGATAAGAAACTATAGAGAATTTGGCAACTCCGTAAACGGAATATGAATAGGGACCAGAAATGGCATATTTTCTCTAATTTAACCGACCTCGTATCTCTTACCATTTCGGAGATAGCAATAGTGGTATCACCTATTTTAGACACCCTGTATATATATATATATATATATATATATATATATATATATATATATATATATATATATATATATATATATATATATATATATATATATATATATATGAGTTTTTTTGTAATTATTTACAGATTTGAAGGGGGCCCAGGTTCCTGAAACTGAAGACTGACAAATGTACAAAAGTGCCAGATGAAAGTGCCATGACATGTATTCATTAAAGCCCCCCAAACAGTTTTTTTACATACGTACATTTTTAAAACATATTTAAAAATATAATAATAAATATATTAATATTAAAAAATATTTAAAAATTTAAAATCTTATTTTATATTTTATATCAGGTGCACCTAGAATGGCTTCAAGTCAAACAGCATACAGGGCAGGCCAAAAAATATAAAAATTGTTCAAGAGTAAAGTATCCCTATTGCGAAAACACAGAAAACCGTTATTAAGAAAAGTTGTTTAGAATTAAAAAATATGTCCAAATACGAAGTCATAACCTTCTATTCAAAAAAAAAATATATTTTCTTGAGAAGAAATATAAATATAAGTAAATTTTACAAATTTTCTTCAACTTGATGAAAGTTATGCAAATGATTGAAGTGTGGTTAATTTGAAAATGCTACACGAGTCTTGGACAATAAAGGTTTTTTTGAGTTTGAGTTTATTCTAGCTAAATATAAAAAAAATCATACGGGGATAATTTAAAATTAAAAAAAATATATATAGAAGGCATTGGAAATATCTTTTAATTTTAAACACCTTTTCGAAATAAGGATACTTTAATCCTGAACGATTTTTATATTTTTTGGCCTGCCCTGTATGGTGTTTGACTTGAAGCCATTCTAAGAGTCACACTGGACCCTTCACACAGGCCTAAGTATTCTACTAACGAATCGTGGGCGTCTGAAGCGAAGGAAAATTTAACCTATCGACACAGGATTTAAGGATTGGAGGGAAAGGGGAACATCTGCGGGCAATTTGTTCTATAATCTGGAGACCCTAGGTGTGAATGAGTGAGAGAAGTGGGATGTCATAGGTTTTTGTAGCTAGACAGTAAAGGGCTGCTTAGGTAACGCAGTGTTGTTTTATTAGGAATAGTCAAGGGGGAAATGACAGAGTCTAGTTCGAAGCTTTCTAAATGTGGAAGCAGTACTCTAGGTTAGGTCTTATTTGGGAAACATAAAAACTGTGTGCGTTTAATATCGCTGCGGCCGCTAGCCGCTAGCTTCTGCTTCGTATTTATACTAATCTTATAAAGTAGAATAAAAACATTATTTTATCGCAAAATATTTTTATATTGTTGAACAGCTGTATAATGCATTTACAAAAATAAATGATTTGATGGAATTCAAGTATTTGGTTTTTTATAAAAACAGCATGTCTAAGAATATGCAAGAACCATACCTACATTAGAGAAAATGAGAGAATATGAGAAAAAGAAATAATAGGGATTATAAAAAGAAGTTATTAAGGTAAGTTAATCTTGTTAAAAGAAAGTTTGGGGGGCTTTAAAGAATACATGGCAAATCAAATTTGGCATGTCCCCGATGCAAATAAACCTATTTATTTATAACTTTAACGATACAATAAACAATTTAAATTAGGGGGAAGTATTCTTACCTTAGATAATTAGGGGATAAAATAAACCCAAAAAGATTCACTAAATAAGGAAAATAGTGTGGAACAATGTCGGTTAAAAATAGGATTTGTCGGGAAAAATCAAGAACATTCTGATTTTACCCCTTAAATACGCTCCTGGATGACCCATTCGGTAAACATTTTAAAGTGTGATTATCCCTTTATAAGACAGTGTTGAAAAATTGGGAAAAAATTAGATCGGAAAAAATACAGAGCGATTCAAATGTACCGATGTCGAGGGCAAAAAAAATCATAAAATCGAAATTCAATTGGGGATTGCTCCCTTCCTATAAAGAATAGTTTCAGAGAAAATCGCCTGTGACAGACGGACGGACACCGATATCATAAGTGTTACGTTTGGCACGGCACATTAAAAATGATAAATCCACTTGAGTTTCAAATTCTTAAAATACTAGTTCATATAATATTATCTACATTTTACAAATAAAAAAATACTTGCGTCTAAAGCATATTATTTTTGTTTTAATAAAGGAACTTTCCACTCTAAGAGCATACTGAATTGTTGTATGCGAAAATGCACGAATCCCTTTAACTTAAAAAACACAAAATAGAAGAGGGTGTTTTTTGTTCTTTTTTGAAACCCTGCGTCTAGTCGCATACTTTCAAATTTGGTACACATGTACGATTGTCATGTATTTACGGAAATAGAAAAGGGGAATTCTGGAGAAAAAAGGATTTATTTTAATATGAAAAATGTATGATGTAACAAAACAGCTTTTTGTTACTAATGTTTTTTTTTGCTACATATAATTTACATACATAAGAAAGCATTATTTGCAGAATAAGCATACAGTGGCATATGGTAACTGTACATACGCGAACGTGCTATCAATCAGTATTTATACTAGAGTGCAGACCGCCCCAACGGCTTCTCCAGGGGCCTGTAAGGTCGACCCTGTCATCATTGTCATGCATTCAAAATTTCATAATTTTTAACCCTGTACTAAAAAAGATATCACACTCCTTCGCACTGATGATCGAGAATAAACACCCATCCATACTGTTTGTTTCTGCAGCGCAGCAGTTTGAAATCAGTTAGACCCATACATGCACACACCTATGCAAGCACACCAACTCGTATATCCACAATACCTACTCGTACACTCATACATACATACATACATACATACAGACATGACTGTCGATTAAAATGTACCGAATAAAGGGCAAAAAAGTCAAAAAATCGAAATTTAATCATCGATTGCTTCCTAACTATAAAGAATGAAGATTTTTAAATCTATGGATATCACGTATTTCGATGAGCTCTTTTTACTAAAATATAATTTTAAATTTTTAAATATTTTTTAATATTATTATATATATTATTATATTTTAAAAATGTACGTATGTAAAAAAACATTTTGGGGGGCTTTAATGAATACGTGGCATGGCACTTTCATCTGGCACTTTTGTACATTTATCAGTCTTCAGTTTCAGGAACCACTCTTCAAATCTGTAAATAGTTACAAAAAAACTCATATATATATATATATATATACATCTTTCATCATTTCTGCGTCCTTTCATAATCCATCATTTTTGCGTCCCCTAGACATAGAGGCTTTAGGCTTTGTATTTCAAGTGTATATCGATTTTTTTCCTTTTTTTGTATTGCTCCTAATTTTTCTTTTAAATATCTCTTAAAACTAAAATATACCTTTTATTTTATAATGCAGCATTTTCAACTCCTTTCATATTATAATCAAATTTGCGTCCGGCGTATAATTTTGTACATTTGTCGACGCATTTTGCTTCCGAGCCGTATAATATTTGGACACTTCTCTATCATTTTTACTACTGCCCTGTTGCCAGAATTTTGAAAAGTCCGAAAGGTGGGAAAGATTACACAGCGCATTTGAACCAATGATAGGTATGACTAATCTGTCACCAGAAACAGCTTGAGGGACTGGGCAGTTTATAACTTAAAGGTATAATTAATTGTTTCCTCATAATATGATGAAGACATGTAAATCTTTACGCCAAGAGCAGGATGAGATAACCAAGGTGCTATGAGTCTATTACAAAACCATCGATCTTTTATTAACATGCTTTTATTAGCTTGACTTATAACATTGTAATGGGACATTTCATTAAAAGATATATACAGTATGTATTCGAAATGGAAAAATTTTTGTTATTGATTTTACGAAAAAAGTGTATTTTTATAAAAAGTTCTGCATCGTGAAAAAATAGCATTGCCATTCAGAAATTTGATCCAGTAGGTACGTACAGGGTGGCTCAAAAATGCAAAAGTCATAATCCTCGTGAAGCTAAAAAGACAAAATCTTTATTTGAAATTACACTGCCACTGCAAATGTACAATTTAATAATATGTTTTTTTCATTAAAAAATATACAGCATGTCTTCGAAATGGAAAAAATGTATTATTGATTTTACGAAATTGTGTATTTTTATAAAAAGTTCTGCATCGTGAAAAAATAGCATTGCCATTCAGAAATTTGATCCAGTACGTACAGGGTGGCTCAAAAATGAAAAAGTCATAATCCACGTGAAGCTAAAAAGACAAAATCTTTATTTAAAGGTACACTGCCACTGCAAATGTACAATTTAATAATATGTTTTTTTCATTAAAAAAATATACAGCATGTCTTCGAAATGGAAAAAAATGTATTATTGATTTTACGACAAAAGTGTATTTTTATAAAAAGTTCTGCATCGTGAAAAAATAGCATTGCCATTCAGAAATTTGATCCAGTACGTACAGGGTGGTTCAAAAATGAAAAAGTCATAATCCACGTGAAGCTAAAAAGGCAAAATCGTTATTTAAAGGTAAATTGCCACTGCAAATGTACATACAAGAGTTATTTTTATGATATGTTTGGAACACACAGGAGGTCCCAAAACTAAAATTAATTTTTTAAAATCGCCGTTACAAAAAAAGTATATCTTCATAAAAAATTCTACATTGTGAAAAAAGAGCATGGTTTAAATATTTTTATAGGGCATAGAGGGTGGCTAAAAATTTAAATTAAAATTGGGACTTTCAGCTTCATGAGCCACCCTGTATTGTCCTTCATCAAGTTTTTGAATAACCATGCTTCTTTTAAAATGTAGAACTTTTTATAAAGATATAGGTACTTTTTTTGTAAAATCGGTTATAAAAAAATTAATTTTATTTTTGAGACCTCGTGTATGTTCCAAAACTAATTCACTAAACAACTAAAAGAACACGCTTTTATGAGTAGCGCTCTAAAAAGTTAAAGATAAATTATAGTTTAAAATACTAAAAACACGTTTTTATGAGTAGCGCACTAAAAAGTTAAAAATAAATTAGGTATAGTTTAAAAAACTAAAAACACTTTACGGTTTACTGTTAGGTAACTATAAAAGGAAAATAATTATTTTGAACTTTTTAGTGCGCTACTCATAAAAGCGGTTTTTTTTAGATTTTTAAATTATAATTTATTTTTTTAACCTAAAATGCAAGTTGAAAATATAAGTTTAAATAATATTAATATTATAAACATTTTTACTGCTTATTTCTTAATTTGTAAAATTTATTGAAGAATAAAAAGATTGATAACAATAGTAATATGAATAACAATATTGTAAGTATTTTCCATGCTTATATAATATAATATTATTTTTAGTTTATTTTTATGTGAAATTAGGAATGCTTAGCCGTCGACAAATTTCAATTATTCATAACAGTAACGGTGTCAGACATTTGCCCTCCTTTTGGTAAAAGTGATAATTAATATATAGGTGATAGATCAAGGCTGACAATTTTTATTTTAATTTACTGACATGGCACTGACATGTACACATTGCTATCACAGAATGGCGCTTTTTTACCAAGAGTTCTCCGCATTCTTTACATATGAGATCGCTATAAAAAGGAGTTTTGAGCCATGGACTCTCCTTACCTCATTCCATGATTTAAGTTTATTTTGAGTTGTTTTGCTGGAACTTGGAAATAAGATTGCGAATTATAATAAAAACCTATTTTTATTATAACTTTCGTTTATTTTATTTGGGTTAAGTCACCAGATTAGCTCAAAATATGACAAGGTGTCCAACAAAAATTATCCACCTAATAAAACTAAAACAGATATATTTAATGTCGACAGACACAAGCAAGTTTCTTCTTAATGCTTTTTGGCTGGAATCACTATTGATAAGACAGGTGTAATTTGGCAATTAAGGTCTTGCTCATTGCTCAGTGCTCAGGTTTATATAATTAAGGGTTTAAATTGTCAAGTGTTAAGATAAGACAACCAAATTTTATACTGTTAGTTTCTTTTTAATTTTTCTCGCCAACTTATAAAGAAAAGAGCGATTTAAATATCAGTTAAGTACAGTTAAATTTACCAACCGAAATAAACCTTTTTAATACACTACAAAGATAATGTAAAATGTCGACCACAGTAACTGGCGAGCTAGTTTTTTTATTTAACAAATAAATTCCAAAATGTAGTTTTTGTTAAATAACTTTTTAAGTTTTATTTTTTCGAAAAACCGCATCAATCGAAATAGGTGAAAATGTTACACAGGAAACGTATCTAAAACGTCTATAAAACTTAATCATTTTGTTAAACTTAAGCTTCAAAAAGCTTTGCAATTTATATGTCAACTATATGCACAAAATACAGTTTCTGTAACATAAATCGTTTTCGAGTTTGAGCAACAAAAAATAGAAACTAATTTAGAAGGTGCTCTGTATATATTTCACCGGAAATACAGCCTGTTCCAAGCCAGGTTGAAAAGTAGTCCATATGCAAAATTTTTCCTTTTCTTTTTGGTCAAGCAGTTTTAAGCGTTCGCTCCAACAGACAATCCGACAGACAGATGGACAGACAAACCGACGGAAATGGGAGACCATCTGATATAGGGACCTCAACACGTAAAGATCTGAAAAAATCCCGGGAAGTGATTTTTTTCTAGCGAGAGAAGTAAAAAGTTGAAATTACTAAAATTAGAAATGATTTTTAAAAATGCAAAAATATTCCGTGAAAAGATAAATTTAGGATGTGTAGAAATGTCAAATTAAATTAATAACCTCCAGTTATAATGAAGTGGTAATTTCCATAAGAAAGTGCGATTATTTCTTGATATTATACCTTTAAAATGGGCTAGTACAAACTATATCCCAAATCGATTACTTGTTATATTTTAGAAACAAATATAAAATGGTATAGTTTTTTTTGTAATAAAAAAGCCTTAAAATTAAAAGTACTAAAACTTTTAAAGCACCAACAAGAAAAGAAAATTTTACGCGGCTGTTGTATCTAATAGAAAATAAAATTTCATTGTTCCTAACTTACACCCTGTACAGTACAACTGTTCTATTTCTACTTTACACTCCACTTACAACACCATTGATTTTTGACACTTTAACGGTAATTTTGTATTGCAGCAATTGCAGTATACCTATTCAAATAAGATATGCAGGCATGCGTCGCTGTTTTATTTAATAACTAGCTTTCGCCCGCAACTTCTTCCACGGTATAACAATTTTACTCCATTACAAACTTTAAATACCATTGTAATACCCCCTTAGGGGTTGATTTATTAAAAACTGAAAAAAACACGTGTTTAAACATTAACGCTCAGATACACTAAGAAGGTTTAAGATTTAGTACTGCATGGTTTAAATTAGGATCTTCTAGTTGATCAGGTATGTTTTGACAGGTTTTTTCCTGTCATAGTTAATAAGTCTTCGTTAAAAACTTATGAAATATTCCGTTCCGTGCCGTTCATTTTCTTCACATTCGTTAGACAAAATTAGATTTTCTGACCTCAATTGACATACTTATTAGTTAACATTTTTGGGGAAATTGCCATTCGCTCGTTTTTATCCCCCCCCCCCCCCCGTTAGTTTTTTAAATGTTAGACAAAATTAAATATTTTGACCCCAATAACCCCGAAAACAACATTAACATTTTTAGATAATTTCCCAGTGGCTCCTTTTTACCCCCCCCCCCCCCCGGCGTTAATTTTTTAAAAATGAGTTTCAACAAAATTAGATTTTCTGTTCTCAGTAACCCCCAAAATTAGTTAACATTTTTGGAGAAATTCCAAACCCCGCGCCTTTTTATTCCCTCTGCCCCACCGTTAATTTTGTTTACATTCGTTAAACAAAAGTAGATTTGCTGACCTCAATAACCTTGAAAATGATATATCAGATAACTTTTTTTGAAAAATGATCAGTTACCTGTTTTTATTCTCCCACGTCGCTCCTTTTTATCCCCCCGCCGTTAATTTTTTAAATATAGGTTTCAACAAAATTAGATTTCTGACCTAAATATCCCCGTAAATGACAGATTAGTTAACATTTTTGGAGAAGTTCCCAGTTGCGCCCTAATATCACCCCACCCCCCACGTTATTCTTAACATCCATTACACAAAATTAGATTTTCTGACCTCAATAACCTCGAAAATAACATATTAGTTAACATTTTTGAAGAAATTCCCACCAGCTCCTTTTCCCCAAAGTCGTCCGTTCCCCAGACGCGTACTTTTTCCAAGGTCGTCCGGAACCTAGATGCGTATTTTCTTAAAGGGCGTCCGCTCCCCAGACGCGTATTTTCCCAAGGTCGTCAGTTTCCCAGGTGCGCATTTCTCTAAGGTCCTCCGGTTCCCAAACGCGTAATTCTTTCCATGGCCATCCGCTCCCTAGATGCGTATTTTCCTTAAGCGCGTACTTTTTTCCAAGATCGTTTGTTCCCCAGACGCGTCTATTCCCCAGAGTCCTCCGTTCCTCAAACGCGACTTTTCATCAAGGTCGTCCACTTCCCAGGTGCGTATTTTTCCCAAGATCGCCCGCTCCCCAGACGCGTATTTTTACAAGGTCGTCCGCTTCCCTAGATGCGTATTTCGCCAAGGTCGTCCGCTCCCCAGACGCGTATTTTTCTAAGGTCGTCCGTTTTAAAGAAGCTTATTTCCCTCAAGGTCGTTCCCTCCCCCGACGCGTGTTATTCCTTAGGTCTTCCGCTCCCTAGGCGCGTATTTTTCTTAAGGACGCCCGCTCACCGGACGCATATTTTTCCAAGGGCGCCCCTGGTGTGGCATTCAAGTGGGCAGCCTTATATATTACTTAAGTAACATTTTTAGGTAAATTCCCATTCGCTCCTTTATATCTCCCCTCCCGTTAATTTTTTAAAAATCAGTTCCAACAAAATTAGATTTTCTGACCTCAATGACTCTGAAAATACTAAGCTAAAATTTTTGGAGGAATTCTCAGCCGCCCTTTTATCCCCTCTCCCCTCCCTTCTCCGTAAATTTTATTTAGCATCTGTTACACAAAGTCAGATTTTCTGACCTCAGTAATCCCGAAAATGGCCCATTAGTTAACATTTTTGGACAAATTCCCAGCCGCCCCTTTTTATTCGCCCCCCCCCCCCCTCCCTACGGTAATTTTTAACACCTGCTGGAAAAAAAAATTCTGACCTCAATAACCCCGAAAATGACATATTAGTCAACATTTTCAAAAAATTCTCAGTCGCTCCGGTTTTATCCCCTCTCACCTCCTCCCCTTTATTATTTTTTAAAGCTAAATGGTTTCACGTGGATTATGACATTTTCATTTTTGAGCCACCCGGTAAGTATAAGATCAAATTTTTGAATAGCAATACTATTTTCTCACGATGCAGAACTTTTTATAAAGATACACTTTTTTCGTTAAATCAATAATAAAAAATTTTCCATTTCGAAGATATGTTGTATATTTTTTAATGAAGAAAACATATTATTGAATTGTACATTTACAGTGGCAGTTTACCTTTAAATAACGATTTTGTCTTCTTAGCTTCACGTGGATTAGGACTTTTTTTATTTTTGAGCCACCCTGTTTATACAAGATCAAATTTTTGAATAGCAATGCTATTTCCTCACGATGCAGAAACATGCTGTATATTTTTTAATGAAAAAAAAACATATTGAATTGTACATTCGCAGTGGCAGTTTTCCTTTAAATAACGACTTTGTCTTTTTAGCTTCACTTGGATTATGACTATTTCATTTTTGAGCCACCCTGTACGTACTAGATCAAATTTTTGAATGGCAATGCTAGTTTTTTACGATGCAGAACTTTTTATAAACAGATAGGTACTTTATTCTTAAAATCAATAATACATTTTTTCCATTTCGAAGACATGCTGTATATTTTTTAATGAAAAAAAATATTATTGAATTGTACATTTGCAGTGGCAGTTTTCCTTTAAATCACGATTTTGTCTTTTTAGCTTCACTTGGATTATGAATATTTCATTGTTGAGCCACCCTGTACGTACTAGATCAAATTTTTGAATGGCAATGCTATTTTTTTACGATGCAGAACTTTTTATAATCAGACACTTTTTTCGTAAAGTCAATAATAAAAATTTGTCCTTTTCGTAGACATGCTGTATATTTTTTGAATGAAAAATACATATTATTCAATTGTACATTTGCAGTGGCAGTTTACCTTTAAATAACGATTTTGTCTTCTTAACTTTACATGGATGAGGACTTATTATTTTTGGGTCACCCTGTTTATACGAGATCAAATTTTTGAATAGCAATGCTATTTTCTAACGATGCAGAATTTTTTATAAAGAGACACTTTTTTCGTAAAATCAATCATATTTTTTCCATTTCGAAGACATGCTGTATATTTTTTTAAGGAGAAAAAAACATATTATTGAATTGTACATATGCAGTGGCAGTTTTCCTTTAAATAATGATTTTGTCTTTTTGGCTTCACGTGGATTATGACTGTCATTTTTGAGCCACCCTGTACATACTAGATCAAATTTTTGAATCGCAATGCTGTTTTTTTACGATGCAGAACTTTTTATAAACAGACACTTCTTTCGTAAAATAAATAATATTTTTTTCCATTTTGAAGACATGCTGTACATTTTTTAATGAAAAAAATATTATTGAATTCTACATTTGCAGCGGCAGTTTTCCTTTAAATCACGATTTTGTCTTTTTAGCTTCACTTGGATTATGAATATTAATTTTTGAGCCACCCTGTACGTACTAGATCAAATTTTTGAATGGCAATGCTGTTTTTTACGATGCAGAACTTTTTATAATCAGACACTTTTTTCGTAAAATCAATAATAAAATTTTTTCCATTTTGAAGACGTACTGTATATTTTTTTAATGAAAAAACATATTGAATTGTACATTTGCAGTGGCAGTTTACCTTTAAGTAACGATTTTGTCTTCTCAGCTTCATGTGGATCAGGACTTTTTATTTTTGAGCCACCCTGTATGTACTAGATCAAATTTTTGAATGGCAATGCTGTTTTTTACGATGCAGAACTTTTTATAATCAGACACTTTTTTCGTAAAATCAATAATAAAATTTTTTCCATTTTGAAGACGTACTGTATATTTTTTTAATGAAAAAACATATTGAATTGTACATTTGCAGTGGCAGTTTACCTTTAAGTAACGATTTTGTCTTCTCAGCTTCATGTGGATCAGGGCTTTTTATTTTTGAGCCACCCTGTATGTACTAGATCAAATTTTTGAATGACAATGGTATTTTCTCACGATGCAGAACCTTTTATAACCAGACACTTTTTTCGTAAAATCAATAATAATTTTTTTCCATTTCGAAGACATGCTGTATATTTTTTTAATGCAAAAAAACACATTATTGAATTGTACATTTGTAGTGGCAGTTTTCCTTTAAATAACGATTTTGTCTTTTTAGCTTCACGTGGATTATGACTGTCATTTTTGAGCCACCCTGTACGTATCAAATTTTTGAATGGCAATGCTGTTTTTTACGATGCAGAACTTTTTATAATCAGACACTTTTTTCGTAAAATCAATAATAAAATTTTTTCCATTTTGAAGACGTACTGTATATTTTTTTAATGAAAAAAGATATTGAATTGTACATTTGCAGTGGCAGTTTACCTTTAAGTAACGATTTTGTCTTCTCAGCTTCATGTGGATCAGGGCTTTTTATTTTTGAGCCACCCTGTATGTACTAGATCAAATTTTTGAATGGCAATGCTGTTTTTTACGATGCAGAACTTTTTATAATCAGACACTTTTTTCGTAAAATCAATAACAAAATTTTTTCCATTTTGAAGACATACTGTATATTTTTGTAATGAAAAAACATATTATTGAATTGTACATTTGCAGTGGCAGTTTACCTTGAAATAACGATTTTGTGTCCTTAGCTTCACGTAGATCAGGACTTTTTTATTTTTGAGCCACCCTGTATGTACTAGATCAAATTTTTGAATAGCAATGCTATTTTCTCACGATGCGGAACTTTTTATAAACAGGCACTTTTTTCGTAAAATCAATAATACATTTTTTCCCATTTCGAAGACATGCTGTATATTTTTTTAATGAAAAAAAAACACATAACTTCAGCAAAAAAAAAACTTAAAACGAGACCATTCGGAAAAACTCATCGACAAACCAAGTTGAAGAAGTCCGTTGAAGAATTATGCGTGAACATATAAAGAATCTCACATGCGGGCCGAATAATTGATAACCTCCTCTTGAGAAGACGGTTAAAAAGCACACCACTTAGCGAAAATGCTGTTCACTGCGTCACGGACACTTCATAATTATAGAACTAATATTTAAATACAATTTTATCATACTTTAGCGTTGCCAAGTTTCTGGTAGCAAAATCCACCGACCAGTAAAACTTTTAATATACGCATGTATAATTTTGCGCCTCTATCGGAAATTTTTACAACTAAAATTTATACATCTTCATTTATTTTTCGATCATTTTTACTTCCATTTCGTCCCGCTATTATTCCCCGCCAATAGTTTATGCTTTAAACTGTCAAAGAACAATTTCTTTACGTAAGGTATGGTACTGTGGACCAGCCACTGCGACAATGTGGGACTTAAAATTTATAGCCATGTTCGAGAAAAACGCCTAAGTTAATCTTGCGTCCGATATACGGCAGCAAGTTTGCAGCGGTAGCAGAAATGATAGGGATTAGACCCCTTTCGGAAGCAAAAATGATAGGGTGATGTATATATATCTATATATATATATATATATATATATATATATATATATATATATATATATATATATATATATATATATATATATATATATATATATATATATATATTTATATATATATATATATATATATATATATATATATATATATATATATATATATATATATATATATATATATATATATATATATATATATATATATATATATATATATAGAGAGAAGGGTAGTCGTTGCTGACTAGTTAAGGAGTAAACTAGTAAATATTGGGGTATGCAGCAAATGAAAGTGTACTCTTTAAAGTTTAGTCCGAGCTTTCGGAAATTTTTATTTCCATCATCAGGGAATCTACAATTAATAGTTAAATGGGAGTGTGTTACATTAAACGAGCTTAAAGTAACTTACAACTTTGTTGAGGTTGGTCATCAAGATATCAATTGTAGAACTGAACATTGTCAAGACAAAAAGCCGTAATTTGGGTCCAAAACATTAAAACAAGTTAAAATTAATTATTACAGAACACACAAACACTGATAAAATTGCTTAATTATTAGGAAAAGAGGCATTAGTTATATAAAATATTGTTTGAGTTTAATCTTCGGTTTCATTTTGAATACTGTCAATGACAGGAGAAAATAATTTTTTATATTCTTAACATTTTTGTAGGGTTAGGGACTAAATGTGTATAGTGGTTACACGAATTCAAGTTTTAGTGTGCAGTATCCTGATACCCGAGCAATAGCAAAGTTAAACCAAAGAAAAAATGGTACCATTCATATTAGAGGGTGGTTTGTTATCTAGGAAAAGAAGATAAGAGTAGATTGAACTTAAATGATTAATATCTGTTTTTTTTATTGATGCAGTTAGGCTGTTGTGAAATAAAGGCCATCTCCAGAAAAAGCCTCCTGGTGTAGTTAGGTTCTGAGATTAAAATTTTTGTGGAATTGTAGTCCATGTTGTGATTAAATTTATTTGCATGTTCTGCTAAGGCGCATCTTTCTGGGTGAAGTCTACAGTCACTCCTGTGCGAAACAATGCGGCTAGAGATAGGTCTTGAAGTTTGACCAATGTATATTTTATCGCAGTCCGCACAAGGTATACTGTAGACCACATCAGACCTAGCTGTTAAAGGGGTTTTATCTTTGAGTTTAGAGTATACAGAGCGAATTGTAAGAACTGATTTGTTTGCAATTTTTTTTTTTTTATATCTTTAATGTGACTAAAAATCCTAGTCAGGCCGGGAGTGACCTCTCTAATGAAGGGTAAAGTTGCGAAAATAATTTTTTTTTTTCCTTTCTGGGTTCGTCCCAACAACACTACTTACATGACTCCCATTAGGAGTATTGGTGTCAGTCAATGTATTGGACGAACTGAACAGTATCTTTTTTTATTAAGGTTGGTGGGTAGGAGTTATCTGTAAAAAGTGTTAATAGGATGTCTAGATTCTTTTTGTGGAAGGATGGGTCTGAGATTTTCAAAACTCTGTTCTTCATTTGTTTTATTAAATTCACTTTTGTAGAGAATTTATGGTATGATAAATAGTTCAGGTACCTGCCTGAACTGCAAGGTTTCCTGTACCAGTCAATAATGATTTTATTCTCTGGAGAACGTATAAACTTGGTGTCCAGGAACGGGATAGCTTGTTCTTCATTCTCTGTTTCTATAGTGAATTGTATGTACGGATCATAACTGTTAATAGTTTCTACTATCTCATGAATACCATCCTGAGGTAAGGATAAAATGATATCATCTACATATTTTTTTATGAAGTGGAGATTGAAGGATAGGACAGGGATGACAGTGTCCAGCAGGTCGTCCATAACATAGGCTGCTAGAATAGGAGAAATAGAGGCACCCATCGGTGTGCCAAAAGTCTGTTTGTAATGTTTGTTATTAAAAGAGAAATATGTGTTTTCAAAAAGGAAGGTTATCAATTCCATAAAGGATTCTTTATTTATATTACAGTGAGTGCTGATACGGTCCCAGTTTTTGTGGATGGCTCTGTGAGCAGCATTTAAGTAAACGTTACTAAAAAGAGATATCACATCCAGACTAGCCAGGACATAATTGTTAGGTAATATCATGTTGTTGAATCTTTGTGTGACTTCAAACGAGTCTTTTATGTAATATTCATTATTATAGTCATAAGCTTTAGTTAGAATGTCTGTGACAAAAGATGCAATTAGCTCTGTAGGTGCTCCAATAGAGGCTACTATAGGCCTTACTGATAAAGTAGGTTTGTGTATTTTAGGGAGAGCATAAAATTTTGGGGATATACCTTTATAGCCAGTAAGTTGCTTTTTTTGAACTTCAGTAATCTGGTTAGTGGTTTTTAGTCTTTTAACCATATCATTGCATTTTCTCTGTATGGACAACGTGGGGTCCCTTGGTAGTTGAACATATGAAGTGCTAGTGACTATTAAGTCCTCAGTCAGTTGTAAGTAGTGTTCTTTGTTCATGATGACTGTCACGTTGCCCTTATCAGAATTTGTTACAATAAAGTGTTTTGGCGGACGTGGATTATGTCACATCTAACATAGATGACATCTCACTAAAAAATATCACAATATCTAGAGCTACTAACTTAATTACTAATTATATCCACAATAACAAAATTAATAATTCATTCTTTCATAATTTATACAATAAAACTCAAAAATTTCTAAAAAGCAACCCCAACATTATTGTAACAAATTCTGATAAGGGCAACGTGACAGTCATCATGAACAAAGAACACTACTTACAACTAACTGAGGACTTAATAGTCACTAGCACTTCATATGTTCAACTACCAAGGGACCCCACGTTGTCCATACAGAGAAAATGCAATGATATGGTTAAAAGACTAAAAACCACTAACCAGATTACTGAAGTTCAAAAAAAGCAACTTACTGGCTATAAAGGTATATCCCCAAAATTTTATGCTCTCCCTAAAATACACAAACCTACTTTATCAGTAAGGCCTATAGTAGCCTCTATTGGAGCACCTACAGAGCTAATTGCATCTTTTGTCACAGACATTCTAACTAAAGCTTATGACTATAATAATGAATATTACATAAAAGACTCGTTTGAAGTCACACAAAGATTCAACAACATGATATTACCTAACAATTATGTCCTGGCTAGTCTGGATGTGATATCTCTTTTTAGTAACGTTTACTTAAATGCTGCTCACAGAGCCATCCACAAAAACTGGGACCGTATCAGCACTCACTGTAATATAAATAAAGAATCCTTTATGGAATTGATAACCTTCCTTTTTGAAAACACATATTTCTCTTTTAATAACAAACATTACAAACAGACTTTTGGCACACCGATGGGTGCCTCTATTTCTCCTATTCTAGCAGCCTATGTTATGGACGACCTGCTGGACACTGTCATCCCTGTCCTATCCTTCAATCTCCACTTCATAAAAAAATATGTAGATGATATCATTTTATCCTTACCTCAGGATGGTATTCATGAGATAGTAGAAACTATTAACAGTTATGATCCGTACATACAATTCACTATAGAAACAGAGAATGAAGAACAAGCTATCCCGTTCCTGGACACCAAGTTTATACGTTCTCCAGAGAATAAAATCATTATTGACTGGTACAGGAAACCTTGCAGTTCAGGCAGGTACCTGAACTATTTATCATACCATAAATTCTCTACAAAAGTGAATTTAATAAAACAAATGAAGAACAGAGTTTTGAAAATCTCAGACCCATCCTTCCACAAAAAGAATCTAGACATCCTATTAACACTTTTTACAGATAACTCCTACCCACCAACCTTAATAAAAAAGATACTGTTCAGTTCGTCCAATACATTGACTGACACCAATACTCCTAATGGGAGTCATGTAAGTAGTGTTGTTGGGACGAACCCAGAAAGAAAAATTATTTTCGCAACTTTACCCTTCATTAGAGAGGTCACTCCCGGCCTGACTAGGATTTTTAGTCACATTAAAGATATAAAAATTGCAAACAAATCAGTTCTTACAATTCGCTCTGTATACTCTAAACTCAAAGATAAAACCCCTTTAACAGCTAGGTCTGATGTGGTCTACAGTATACCTTGTGCGGACTGCGATAAAATATACATTGGTCAAACTTCAAGACCTATCTCTAGCCGCATTGTTTCGCACAGGAGTGACTGTAGACTTCACCCAGAAAGATGCGCCTTAGCAGAACATGCAAATAAATTTAATCACAACATGGACTACAATTCCACAAAAATTTTAATCTCAGAACCTAACTACACCAGGAGGCTTTTTCTGGAGATGGCCTTTATTTCACAACAGCCTAACTGCATCAATAAAAAAACAGATATTAATCATTTAAGTTCAATCTACTCTTATCTTCTTTTCCTAGATAACAAACCACCCTCTAATATGAATGGTACCATTTTTTCTTTGGTTTAACTTTGCTATTGCTCGGGTATCAGGATACTGCACACTAAAACTTGAATTCGTGTAACCACTATACACATTTAGTCCCTAACCCTACAAAAATGTTAAGAATATAAAAAATTATTTTCTCCTGTCATTGACAGTATTCAAAATGAAACCGAAGATTAAACTCAAACAATATTTTATATAACTAATGCCTCTTTTCCTAATAATTAAGCAATTTTATCAGTGTTTGTGTGTTCTGTAATAATTAATTTTAACTTGTTTTAATGTTTTGGACCCAAATTACGGCTTTTTGTCTTGACAATGTTCAGTTCTACAATTGATATCTTGATGACCAACCTCAACAAAGTTGTAAGTTACTTTAAGCTCGTTTAATGTAACACACTCCCATTTAACTATTAATTGTAGATTCCCTGATGATGGAAATAAAAATTTCCGAAAGCTCGGACTAAACTTTAAAGAGTACACTTTCACTTTCATTTGCTGCATACCCCAATATTTACTAGTTTACTCTATATATATATATATATATATATATATATATATATATATATATATATATATATATATATATATATATATATATATATATATATATATATATAGAGTAAACTAGTAAATATTGGGGTATATATATATATATATATATATATATATATATATATATATATATGAGTTTTTTGTAATTATTTACAGATTTGAAGAGTGCCCAGGTTCCTGAAACTGAAGACTGACAAATGTAGAAAAGTGCCAGATGAAAGTGGCATGCCATGTATTCATTAAATCCCCCCAAACATTTTTTTACATTCGTACATTTTTAAAACATATTTAAAGGAGCGTATTTAAGGGGTAAAATCAGAATGTTCTTGATTTTTCCCGACAAATCCTATTTTTAAACGACATTGTTCCATACTATTTTGTTTATTTAGTGAATCTTTTTGGGTTTATTTTATCCCCTAATTATCCAAGGTAAGAATACTTCCCACTAATTTAAATTGCTTATTGTATCGTTAAAGTTATAAATAAATAGGTTTATTTGCATCGGGGATATGCCAAATTTGATTTGCCATGTATTCTTTAAAGCCCCCCAAACTTTTTTTTAACAAGATTAACTTACCTTAATAACTTTGTTTTTTTTATAATCCCTATTATCTCTTTTTCTCACATTCTCTCATTTTCTCTAATGTAGGTATGGTTCTTGCATATTCTTAGACATGCTGTTTTTATAAAAAACCAAATACTTAAATTCCATCAAATCATTTATTTTTGTAAATGCATTATACAGCTGTTCAACAATATAAAAATATTTTGCGATAAAATAATGTTTTTATTCTACTTTATAAGATTAGTATAAATACGAAGCAGAAGCTAGCGGCTAGCGGCCGCAGCGATATTAAACGTACACAGTTTTTATGTTTCCCAAATAAGACCTAACCTAGAGTACTGCTTCCACATTTAGAAAGCTTCGAACTAGACTCTGTCATTTCCCCCTTGACTATTCCTAATAAAACAACACTGCGTTACCTAAGCAGCCCTTTACTGTCTAGCTACAAAAACCTATGACATCCCACTTCTCTCACTCATTCACACCTAGGGCCTCCAGATTATAGAACAAATTGCCCGCAGATGTTCCCCTTTCCCTCCAATCATTAAATCCTGTGTCGATAGGTTACATTTTCCTTCACTTCAGACGCCCACGATTCGTTAGTAGAATACTTAGGCCTGTGCGGAGGGTCCAGTGTGACTCTTAGAATGGCTTCAAGTCAAACAGCATACAGGGCAGGCCAAAAAATATAAAAATCGTTCAGGATTAAAGTATCCTTATTTCGAAAATCGTTATTAAGAAAAGGTGTTTAAAATTAAAAGATATTTCCAATGCCTTCTATATATATTTTTCTTAATTTTAAATTATCCCCGTATGATTTTTTTTATATTTAGCTAGAATAAACTCAAACTCAAAAAATCCTTTATTGTCCAAGACTCGTGTAACATTTTCAAATTAACCACACTTCAATCATTTGCATAACTTTCATCAAGTTGAAGAAAATTTGTAAAATTTACTTATATTTATATTTCTACTCAAGAAAATATATTTTTTTTTGAATAGAAGGTTATGACTTCGTATTTGGACATATTTTTTAATTCTAAACAACGTTTCTTAATAACGTTTTTCTGTGTTTTCACAATAGGGATACTTTACTCTTGAACGATTTTTATATTTTTTGGCCTGCCCTGTATGCTGTTTGACTTGAAGCCATTCTAGGTGCACCTGATATGGTTATCGCACATGCACCAACTTTTGGCCTTATCTATATTTCAGCTGTGCAACTAATAAAAAAATGCCATCTGTTGCATACTTAATGGATCACACTGTATTGAAACTGCTCTACCCCCAGTCTATTCATCACGTGACAAAGTCAATCACGTTGGCTGTAATCGTCTGGACGCATTACCTCATTTTCCTACGTTGTGTTTATTTCAGGTTCTTTTAAAGTTTGGTACAACAGTAAATTTTATATCAGATTTTGATAGCTTTAATTATATTTTCCCCTTTTTAGTCTGTCGCATTATAGATACAAGAAATCAAAGAATCAATCTGTTTTAATCATTTATTTATTTGTACAGCTGTTAGTTACCAATTCCACATTCAAAATAATAATAAAATATATTCAAAATAACAATAAAATAGGTATAACAATTTACAATTCAATATATTAACATAGGCCTTTGTCTGTCTCCCGTAATTTGTACCCTTTTTCACTTTTGTCACCTGTTTATGTCTGCGACACTACAGGTGATTTTCCTGACTACACTTTACCGGTGATTCTTTTGGCTGCGCCTTTTCCACTCATAGCGTACACATCTAATGTCTGCGACACTAGATGGTAATCATCGTGAAATGTTTCTCTACCTATCTTGGCTGCGCCATTTCCCCTCATAGCTCACCCATCTAATGTCTGCGACACTGATGGTGATACGCGTGAAATGATTCTTTACATGTTGTTTTTCCCAAGACCCCTATACCTGTTACTGTGCGTCTGCAGCGAACCTCTGCATGCACTTTATCTTACCAAAACCCCTATACCTGTTGCTGTGCGCCTGCAGCGAACCTCTGCATGTACTTTATCACTTCGTCCCTTTCTATATATCACCCCTTTTCTGATATTACCCGGTAATCTTGCATTTTATTATTGGTATCGCCCCTCTGACGTGTACGTATAATTTTAAATTACTCTTTAAATATCTTTTTATTCTTTAAATACCTTTTTAACACTTAGTATCACCCCAAATTACGTACACGCTTGGCATAATGCTACTACGTAGGGTGGAAAGCCTCCAGCGGAACCCCACTTTCGGACAGTCCGTGAGGAGCCGAAAACCTGAACAGTGGAACCCCACTGTTAAATTAATTTACTGTAATTAGCCGATTTACAATCAGCACAATACCCAAACAAAATATCGGACACCTCAACGTATAACATATAAAGGTGCAATAAAAGTTAGGAGTCCATCTGCTCATCCGCATGTGTCACTTTTCTTCTCGAGCGAATGTTGTTTTCATGTTACTTAGGTACCGGAAACCTCGACAGCAGCACCATCGCCGGTTATAACCCTTTCTCAAGAAAACCCATCACACCGATTTATATATACCTATTATCTGTTAACGTTCTATATCTACAGGTAGCATCATGTCAATATCTACACCCCTGCTTTATTTTTTATCATTGCCAATCTTGATAATACGATTGTCAAACGCGATTATTCATATTTACTCCAACTCAACCCTTTTTAAGATTTCTCGTTACTAATGCAGATTACCTCTAATTTATTAAAACATCCCTTTTTAATTAATTCTCTTTACTAATGCAGATTACGTTTAATAAAATACCCTTTTTATTATTTATCTACCCTGTAAGTTTACTGACCTTTATTTTTTCTTTGTTATGCCAATTAAACCCCGGAAGACAAACTGACCATCTGTATTTACAAGAAATGTGCTTTTGCATTTGCCCTACCGTATAACACTGACCCAAATCTCGAAAGCAAAAGTTTATTGACACCCTCATCTGGTACCGTTAGAAATTAGGTCTCTCTTCCAGTCATAATTTATGTAAAATAATATTTGATAATCTTATTTTATACTTTCATTTTAAATTCTCCCCCAAATGTTGCCCCGTTTTTAAGATTTAGTTTTATATTTTTAAACAGATTACTTTATATTGTTTATAAGATTAAACTGTGATGTTTGACTGCCAGTATTTGATTTAAATAATATGGTAAATTAAATTACAGTAATGGATTCAATTTCATTACCAAAATACCCGACACCTGTTAGATAAGCCTCGGCGCAGCGTCGGTGCACCGCTAACTTAAATCGGCGTCAAGGGTATCCCACTAACTAAAAAGAAATCCAATTTATCAAATTTATTAATGAGCGGAAATTTATTTTAAAGAAGATTCGTGGATTTAATTTCGTTACTAAAAATACCGACACCAGTTAGATAAGCCTCGGCGCAGCGCGTGTGCACCGTCAACTTAAATCGGCGTCAAGGTATCCAAATAATTAAAAAGAAATCCAATTTTACTACTTACTTGATATAATAAAAAATAAATCAACGTAACTGTACTTTGGACAAAGAGCAAAGGACTTACTGGCAGTTTTTCAACACAGAAAATTTACTAACAGAGAACCCCACTGACATCGTCACGACTTTTAAAAAGAGGAAAATTTGAATGTCTATCTGATATTTGAATGCGAGTCGAATGTGCATCTAAATCTGAATCTGAATGCCAACCTGCGGCGGCGTCGAGCGCTTAAGTAGTCGCGCTTCCTCCCTCTGCGGGGGATATGCGTGGCTTGTTGCTTCCCAGGCTTGGCCGGGCCATCTGGATTCAAGAATTTGACCTGGAGACCTTTTAATCTGCACACTTTTGCCGTTTCCCACGTTTTTAGACTATTTTAAAAACAGAGATTTTTATGTATGCATATTATTAGAATTTTTTATATTTTAGAATATTCATTTTTCTTTATAGATCTTGCAAAATTTCCCAGATATACCGACCCGGGTACGGGCGGTTTCACTCTCCCCCAATTTTAAACTATTCCTTTTGCAGAAAGGAATAGTGTAAAATTTATAATGGTTTCATTTAAGGCCAATTTTACTTTTGCTTTCGTTACATTTTTACACTAATAACACCCTAGTAACAACATTGTTACAAGTCATAAA
Source organism: Philopedon plagiatum (assembly GCA_963971165.1). Classification (NCBI taxonomy): domain Eukaryota; kingdom Metazoa; phylum Arthropoda; class Insecta; order Coleoptera; family Curculionidae; genus Philopedon; species Philopedon plagiatum. The sequence continues at coordinate 89,537,864 of OZ020190.1, read as the reverse complement.
AATATACACAAGAAATAGGTATATAGGTACTACAAAAAAACTAATAGCAAAAATTCTCTTACTGCAAACATACTACCTACCTACATACAACCTACTTACTTATACAGTCTGTTAACCAGTCTCCCCCGGACCGATGGCTGTGGACCCCTCGCTACTCCTTTCCTGGACCTGGACCTGCTAGCTCTCTGCATGTCCCTGCTGGTACGCCTGCTGTCTCGTGACTCGTCTCTCGTCTATCCGCGCTGCTGCGATGCACCTTGACCCCATCTGCGCTGTCGGTAGATGACAGCGTGGCTGTATTGGATCCTTCTACTTGACCCATTTTAGCTCCTGCTGGCCTGCTGCTGCTGGTGATGTGGATGCTGTCATCTCCAGCTGATACCCAAACTGGCCTTTATGGCTCCCCTTTTCTGACACAATCGGCTCTGCTCCGGTAAGAAGTTTCTGCTCGACTTCTCTGCATACGGCTGTCTAGGCATGGACAGTTATATGCTGCTATCAATTTTCCATGTATTATTTTGCAAGTTCTTCTTACTATGCGTCTGGTCATCTGGTTGTCTCTGAGATTGCTGCTAGTACCATTTGCTTGTTATAACTACATGGATTCTTTTTGGTTGTACCAATTTACTGACTTTACATCCTGGTCACGGCACCAGTGAAACTGCTCTACCCCCAGTCTATTCATCACGTGACAAAGTCAATCACGTTGGCTGTAATCGTCTGGACGCATTACCTCATTTTCCTACGTTGTGTTTATTTCAGGTTCTTTTAAAGTTTGGTACAACAGTAAATTTTATATCAGATTTTGATAGTTTTTAATTATATTTTCCCCTTTTTAGTCAGTCGCATTATAGATACAAGAAATCAAAGAATCAATCTGTTTTAATCATTTATTTATTTGTACAGCTGTTAGTTACCAATTCCACATTCAAAATAATAATAAAATATATTCAAAATAACAATAAAATAGGTATAACAATTTACAATTCAATATATTAACATAGGCCTTTGCCTGTCTCCCGTAATTTGTACCCTTTTTCACTTTTGTCACCTGTTTATGTCTGCGACACTACAGGTGATTTTTCTGACTACACTTTACCGGTGATTCTTGTGGCTTCGCCTTTTCCACTCATAGCGTACACATCTAATGTCTGCGACACTAGATGGTAATCCTCGTGAAATGTTTCTCTACCTATCTTGGCTGCGCCATTTCCCCTCATAGCTCACCCATCTAATGTCTGCGACATTGATGGTGATCCGCGTGAAATGTTTCTCTACCTATCTTGGCTGCGCCATTTCCCCTCATAGCTCACCCATCTAATGTCTGCGACACTGATGGTGATACACGTGAAATGATTCTTTACATGTTGTTTTTCCCAAGACCCCTATACCTGTTACTGTGCGTCTGCAGCGAACCTCTGCATGCACTTTATCTTACCAAAACCCCTATACCTGTTGCTGTGCGCCTGCAGCGAACCTCTGCATGTACTTTATCACTTCGTCCCTTTCTATATATCACCCCTTTTCTGATATTACCCGGTAATCTTGCATTTTATTATTGGTATCGCCCCTCTGACGTGTACGTATAATTTTAAATTACTCTTTAAATATCTTTTTATTCTTTAAATACCTTTTTAACACTTAGTATCACCCCAAATTACGTACACGCTTGGCATAATGCTACTACGTAGGGTGGAAAGCCTCCAGCGGAACCCCACTTTCGGACAGTCCGTGAGGAGCCGAAAACCTGAACAGTGGAACCCCACTGTTAAATTAATTTACTGTAATTAGCCGATTTACAATCAGCACAATACCCAAACAAAATATCGGACACCTCAACGTATAACATATAAAGGTGCAATAAAAGTTAGGAGTCCATCCGCTCATCCGCATGTGTCACTTTTCTTCTCGAGCGAATGTTGTTTTCATGTTACTTAGGTACCGGAAACCTCGACAGCAGCACCATCGCCGGTTATAACCCTTTCTCAAGAAAACCCATCACACCGATTTATATATACCTATTATCTGTTAACGTTCTACAGGTAGCATCATGTCAATATCTACACCCCTGCTTTATTTTTTATCATTGCCAATCTTGATAATACGATTGTCAAACGCGATTATTCATATTTACTCCAACTCAACCCTTTTTAAGATTTCTCGTTACTAATGCAGATTACCTTTAATTTATTAAAACACCCCTTTTTAATTAATTCTCTTTACTAATGCAGATTACGTTTAATAAAATACCCTTTTTATTATTTATCTACCCTGTAAGTTTACTGACCTTTATTTTTTCTTTGTTATGCCAATTAAACCCCGGAAGACAAACTGACCATCTGTATTTACAAGAAATGTGCTTTTGCATTTGCCCTACCGTATAACACTGACCCAAATCTCGAAAGCAAAAGTTTATTGACACCCTCATCTGGTACCGTTAGAAATTAGGTCTCTCTTCCAGTCATAATTTATGTAAAATAATATTTGATAATCTTATTTTATACTTTCATTTTAAATTCTCCCCAAATGTTGCCCCGTTTTTAAGATTTAGTTTTATATTTTTAAACAGATTACTTTATATTGTTTATAAGATTAAACTGTGATGTTTGACTGCCAGTATTTGATTTAAATAATATGGTAAATTAAATTACAGTAATGGATTCAATTTCATTACCAAAATACCCGACACCTGTTAGATAAGCCTCGGCGCAGCGTCGGTGCACCGCTAACTTAAATCGGCGTCAAGGGTATCCCACTAACTAAAAAGAAATCCAATTTATCAAATTTATTAATGAGCGGAAATTTATTTTAAAGAAGATTCGGGGATTTAATTTCGTTACTAAAAATACCGACACCAGTTAGATAAGCCTCGGCGCAGCGCGTGTGCACCGTCAACTTAAATCGGCGTCAAGGTATCCAAATAATTAAAAAGAAATCCAATTTTACTACTTACTTGATATAATAAAAAAATAAATCAACGTAACTGTACTTTGGACAAAGAGCAAAGGACTTACTGGCAGTTTTTCAACACAGAAAATTTACTAACAGAGAACCCCACTGACATCGTCACGACTTTTAAAACGAGGAAAATTTGAATGTCTATCTGATATTTGAATGCGAGTCGAATGTGCATCTAAATCTGAATCTGAATGCCAACCTGCGGCGGCGTCGAGCGCTTAAGTAGTCGCGCTTCCTCCCTCTGCGGGGGATATGCGTGGCTTGTTGCTTCCCAGGCTTGGCTGGGCCATCTGGATTCAAGAATTTGACCTGGAGAACTTTTAATCTGCACACTTTTGCCGTTTCCCACGTTTTTAGACTATTTTAAAAACAGAGATTTTTATGTATGCATATTATTAGAATTTTTTATATTTTAGAATATTCATTTTTCTTTATAGATCTTGCACAATTTCCCAGATATACCGACCCGGGTACGGGCGGTTTCACTCTCCCCCAATTTTAAACTATCCCTTTTGCAGAAAGGAATAGTGTAAAATTTATAATGGTTTCATTTAAGGCCAATTTTACTTTTGCTTTCGTTACATTTTTACACTAATAACACCCTAGTAACAACATTGTTACAAGTCATAAAAATATACACAAGAAATAGGTATATAGGTACTACAAAAAAACTAATAGCAAAAATTCTCTTACTGCAAACATAGTATGTACCTACTTACTTGTACAGTCTGTTAACCAGTCTCCCCCGGACCGATGGCTGTGGACCCCTCGCTACTCCTTTCCTGGACCTGGACCTGCTAGGAATTTTTTATATTTTAGAATATTCATTTTTCTTTATAGATCTTGCAAAATTTCCCAGATATATCGACCCGGGTACGGGCGGTTTCAGTATGTATGTAAAAGAATTCCCATCCCATATATATATATATATATATATATATATATATATATATATATATATATATATATATATATATATATATATATATATATATATATATATATAAAGAAATAAAGAAATATCGACAGGACTATTTATAAAAAAAGGTGACGAAAATATTGGGGAAACTGTCTGTATGGTAGTGCTCGACACGTGTTTCGTGCTTATTAGCACTCATCAGTCGCACATAACCAAGTTATTAGATGGGAAACTTGGAAGTTGAAAAAACACAGAGAGTTCACAGACCAGGGACCTGCTAGCACATTTGCGGTTGATTTTTGTCAGGAGACCCAGGGATTTCCGGGCAACACCCAACATCACCACGGAAGCTGCAATAGCACCTGCGTGAAACCTCTACCCAAGGGATATAACAATATAAAGAAATAAAGAAATATCGACAGGACTATTTATAAAAAAAGGTGACGAAAATATTGGGGAAACTGTCTGTATGGTAGTGCTCGACACGTGTTTCGTGCTTATTAGCACTCATCAGTCGCACATAATCAAGTTATTAGATGGGAAACTTGGAAGTTGAAAAAACACAAAGAGTTCACAGACCAGGGACCTGCTAGCACATTTGCGGTTGATTTTTGTCAGGAGACCCAGGGATTTCCGGGCAACACCCAACATCACCACGGAGGCTGCAATAGCACCTGCGTGAAACCTCTACCCCAAGGGATATAACAATATAAAGAAATAAAGAAATATCGACAGGACTATTTTTAAAAAAAGGTGACGAAAATATTGGGGAAACTGTCTGTATGGTAGTGCTCGACACGTGTTTCGTGCTTATTAGCACTCATCAGTCGCACATAACCAAGTTATTAGATGGGAAACTTGGAAGTTGAAAAAACACAAAGAGTTCACAGACCAGGGACCTGCTAGCACATTTGCGGTTGATTTTTGTCAGGAGACCCAGGGATTTCCGGGCAACACCCAACATCACCACGGAGGCTGCAATAGCACCTGCGTGAAACCTCTACCCCAAGGGATATAACAATATAAAGAAATAAAGAAATATCGACAGGACTATTTATAAAAAAAGGTGACGAAAATATTGGGGAAACTGTCTGTATGGTAGTGCTCGACACGTGTTTCGTGCTTATTAGCACTAATCAGTCGCACATAACCAAGTTATTAGATGGGAAACTTGGAAGTTGAAAAAACACAAAGAGTTCACAGACCAGGGACCTGCTAGCACATTTGCGGTTGATTTTTGTCAGGAGACCCAGGGATTTCCGGGCAACACCCAACATCACCACGGAGGCTGCAATAGCACCTGCGTGAAACCTCTACCGCAAGGGATATAACAATATAAAGAAATAAAGAAATATCGACAGGACTATTTATAAAAAGAGGTGACGAAAATATTGGGGAAACTGTCTGTATGGTAGCCTCCGTGGTGATGTTGGGTGTTGCCCGGAAATCCCTGGGTCTCCTGACAAAAATCAACCGCAAATGTGCTAGCAGGTCCCTGGTCTGTGAACTCTTTGTGTTTTTTCAACTTCCAAGTTTCCCATCTAATAACTTGGTTATGTGCGACTGATGAGTGCTAATAAGCACGAAACACGTGTCGAGCACTACCATACAGACAGTTTCCCCAATATTTTCGTCACCTTTTTTTATAAATAGTCCTGTCGATATTTCTTTATTTCTTTATATTGTTCTATCCCTTGGGGTAGAGGTTTCACGCAGGTGCTATTGCAGCCTCCGTGGTGATGTTGGGTGTTGCCCGGAAATCCCTGGGTCTCCTGACAAAAATCAACCGCAAATGTGCTAGGAGGTCCCTGGTCTGTGAACTCTTTGTGTTTTTTCAACTTCCAAGTTTCCCATCTAATAACTTGGTTATGTGCGACTGATGAGTGCTAATAAGCACGAAACACGTGTCGAGCACTACCATACAGACAGTTTCCCCAATATTTTCGTCACCTTTTTTTATAAATAGTCCTGTCGATATTTCTTTATT
>OZ020190.1:88722165-88855600 GCA_963971165.1 Philopedon plagiatum | reverse complement strand
AGTAAAGACCAATATAGTTTTAAGGTTAATGTGTGGTGCGGAATTTTCAACCTCAGAATAGTGGGACCGTTTTTCTTTAGAGACAATTTAAATTCAGAACGATATTTAGAATTTCTACAAACTGAGATATCTGACTTTTTAGACAATTTGTCATTAGCCGAAAGAAGAAATTTATACTTTCAACAAGACGGAGCTAGCATTCATTCCACAAATGAGGTGAAGAGATGGCTGGATCAAGAATTTGGAAACCAGTGGATAGGACGGTTTTCTGAAAATCCGTGGCCTGCGAGATCACCAGATCTGACTCCGTTAGATTTCTTTATGTGGGGATACCTAAAGAACTCTGTGTACAAACATCGACCCTTTAGGAATATACAAAATTTAGAGAATGTCATTAGAAATTGTGTATTGCAAATAAATCGTAAAATGCTCCGAAATGTTAATCGAGAGTTGCGCTCGAGAACAATAGTATGTATGGAGAGAAATGGTGGTCATACTGAGTTTTAAATTTTGTGCACCCAAGGAAAAACAATGATTTTTTATGTTGTTAGTACAGAATTTGACTACTTTTAAGTTTTTCTTACATTGGTTTTCGTTTATGAAATTTCGATTAAATAAACAGGTACTTTTTTGTTTATTATCTATTTTAATCCCCTTAACTTTACAAAAAGTCGAACTTCAGATATATTTAAGACGATTAAGGTTTTCTCAATGTAATCTCATTGAAATGTCTCTAAAATTTTGACACTGCTGCTAGATACAAATCATTGCAACAGCTAGCGTCTGGCGAAACCCTGTTTTTTTTAATTTTGTCCTGTCAATTGTAGAAAAAACTACTACATTCGTTTATTTTCATCCAGATACATGGGCTTTACATTAGCCAAGCTATCTAAACGAAAAAAACTGGAAATTTGTAAATCGATAAAAAAATATTTAAAAAAAATTGAGTTTTCCAATTTTTTTAAATAAAATCTTAAAATTTTGCACAAGGACCTAGAATTTAATTCTAAGCAATTTTTTCAAATAACTTTTTTTGATATCTCGTCAACTAACCTCACTTTTTGTAAATTAACAATTTTTTTTTTAATTTGACGCTATACCAGTGGTCACGTGACGTATGTCAAAATTGATTTTTAGGTTATCGGACATGCAGAACCGATCCCCCGGAAAAGTTTTTCCAATACTCTCCTAATAAAAATTTTTCCCATATGTTGCGAACTTTTTGCCGGTCACTGTATATATATATATATATATATATATATATATATATATATATATATATATATATATATATATATATATATATATATATATATATATATATATTTCGAAATAACGATTAAAATTAACTCAAACTTCAACAGGTTGTTAAGTTTGAGTATTTTGTTGTTCTTACCATAAATTCAGTATATATCATTGTGATATAATATAAATCTTATAAAAAATAAACAATATTTTGAAGTACCCAATATATTGATTTATAGTCCATTACCAATTTGAACTTCGCGCACCGAGAGCTGTTCTTAATAATTCAACTTTCAAAATTACAATAATACTAGTAATTGTTTTCTAGAGCTTTTAGAAATAATTATCACAGTTGCTTATTAAAAATATGCTGCATATTTTTAATATTGTTTTATCACAATAATACTCACACACACCATTATAACTTGCACTTGACCGAATTTATTTTCGTTATAAGTACAACAAATAAAACTTTTTTTAATCATATTTGTAAGCAAATTAACAATAATATCTATTAAAGTAAAAACATCGGAGTAACCACCCCCATCTGATCACTTTCGGAATTGATAAAATATTAAAATTGCATAAATTTTTTAAAATTGCAAATTAGTATCTTCTTGGGAATAAAATGTAATAAATATTTTACCCCTCTTCCCCAACTAACAGACCCTTAGAAATTAAATGTTGACAACCTTCTTCCACAGGTGTGATTACGTTATAAAAGTAAAACATCCCTTAAATTTACAATTTTTGGGTCCAGAAGTTTGGGCGAATATTCATTCATTCGCGTACGGGCAAACCATTCTAAACGGAATATCTTTTTCCAAGTCAGTTTAATCTAATAAAGCATATATACTTTCTTATACGCGAAGCATTTTGCTACCTCTGTAAGCCAGGCAACAGTGCCAGAGGTAACAAAGTTTAAGCAGTGTCACAAAGCTATATATATCACGGAGGTAATAACAATTTAAGTTTATTTTGTCATATATGAAAATTTTTAAAATGTTTTCCCCTCCCTTGATAGACCTGTTAAGGGAGTCCCCCGAAGCGTATATAAGTAATTTTCTTGTTAAAAAGTCAACTGGTTATGGTGGAGGCCAGGTCGCCCAGCCTGTGCACCGGAGGTACCCAATATATGTATATATATATGTATATATATATATATATATATATATATATATATATATATATATATATATATATATAGATATATATATATATATATATATATATATATATATATATATATATATATATATATATATATATATATATATATATTGTTTTTATTATATATATATATATATATATATATATATATATATATATATATATATATATATAGATATATATATATATATATATATATATATATATATATATATATATATATATATATATATATATATATATATATATATATACGGTTTGTTGATACATCCGAAATAGAGACTCAATATACGTTGTCACCTCATATATAACGTCGATACCTCCAGTTTCGGAGGTATCAACGTATCGCCATATTTTCCACTCTCACCATCATCTAGAGGGCGTTTGCGACCGAAAAACGAAAATTTGTTCTGAGGTGCCAACGTTCTCCGAGTCTCTGTTTCGTAACGCCGTTAGTTCAAGCGTAGATCACGGGCGCTAGTGTCGCGCGACGAAGAGACACGCCTAGTGCATTGATACCTCTGGTATATATGTACATTATTGTAGACAGACGTAGCACGCTGTTACCTCCGAAAAGCGGCAACGTTGTACTGTTAGGCGAAGGTCATTCTTAATATGTCTTGCCTAAATTTCTTAGGCAACACATATTAGGCATTCTACAATATTTTCAGAAGAAATTATTGTTACCGCAATTGGTAATCGTATATGAGAAGTAAAAAATTTAATACCGGGTTTCACCAAAGATGTTTGGGACTTAATCTTGGTAATCTTCTGGTTAATCATTGTGTTTTAACAAGTTTGTAACTCCTTGTTAAAAAGAAGAGCTAGCCAGTTCAGCAAAACGTTACATTTTTTTAGGAAATAAAAATGAATAAATGTATAAAGTAATTATTGTACACGTATATTTTGAAAAATCCCAGAACACATTTTATTTATGTAAAAGTAAAAAATTTCTACTCAAAAATATTTCAGCATCAACGTCAAAAAAAGGTGTATTGTTTTGATCTTCAGATTACATCTTCTAGGTTTTTTTGGTGAATTATCTGAAACCTGTAACAAAAGAAAATGGAGCAGATAATAAAATGAAAAAAGTTTATACTTAGCAATCTTAATAAAACAACTATGCTTTGCAACCCAGGAAAATAACTTGTTCATAGATATTTTATTCTAAATAGTGAAAACACGTGGAGTGTGGTATATATTTGCATAAATATGGTAAAAATAAAATGATAGTTTCCTTGCAGAAAATGTAATGTTAAAATCAAATCTCTGAATATGTAATTACGTGCAAAACTACTTACCATAGAAATATATATTACCAAGTATATTTTCTTCTATGTTTGTGTAATTTTTCCATTCGTTTTGCCTACTCACTTTAATTTTTCCATTTCACCATACCAACCAACTTCGATTTACACGGAATACAAAATAATACCAGAGAAAAACCATCTTATTTTTCTCTGATAATACACTCTATGTCATGTGTCATCTGTCTCTGTGATATCAAAATCTGACTTTTTCCCGATGGGACACGACTTTTTTCCGGACCGGGCCGAACTTTAAATCGAAGTGCGATACCTAAGAAACCGGAGGTATCGACGTTATATATGAGGTGACAACGTACGTTGAGTCTCTATTTCAGAGGTATCAACATACAGTTTAGTAATATAACAGTACTAAACAGTATTAAATTTAACACGTTTAGTTTCATCAATTAGTACATTTTCTTTCTACAACCCGCTGTTATTTCATAATCTTCGCGATCTGTTTAACTTCTAAATGATTTTTATAATACCAAAATTTCCCATTTTAAACTTGTAAAAACAACAGAAATAAATTAATAATACAAAACTTTTCGTGTTCCTACTTTGCCAATTTAAACCCTTGACAGTCAACTTAAACCGGTCAGCCACAGTGGCGTAAATAACGCCCCCGCAAGCCTCCCGTTGCGGGGGGGGGGGGGGGACGAAAGCCCAGGGCGCCCTCAAGTCCCCCCTCAATACGAATGGTCAAGATGGGTACAAAATAACAGGGCGCTTTCAGAAATCTGCGGGGGGGGGGGGGGACGCACATACTTTGGTTCGCCACTGGTCAGCCATAAAGTTGTTCCTGTTTATTATATTTAAATTTAAATACACAATGTTAAAATAGGTTAAAACAATGATCACCGGGCGCAGATCAATCTTTATTTCATGGAGAGAATACAGTAATCGTAATTTTTTCACATATTTGAGGTTGGAAAATCTGAGCTCAAACATGCCATATGGCAGGTTTGTGATTTCTGTGGAAACAAAACTAATACTTTCCGAAGTTTATCTGCAGCAAATTTATCAATAATTTGGGAAAAATTAATATTATGTACGCTTAAGTTCATGCTCAATATAGGCCAGATACCAAGTGTTTTGTGATGGAAAAAACCCCGGGAAGAAATTTTATATCATGAAATAGCTTCTTAGGATTATACCAAAAAGTCCTTAAGTTTTCCCCCTCAAGCGTTCTTCCTTCCCAGAGGTTTAAAAAGACCGCCCTTTCCCCCCTTTCTATTAACTTTACGTAAAAAATTGTGAATTAGTTTCTCTACAGAAAAGGACAAATTTAATGCACATAATATATATGTGTTTTATCATATTAGAATTTTTCGAAATAATGATTAAAATTAATTCAAACTTAAACAAAGTTGAGTTGAGTATTCTGTAATTACCATAAATTCAGTATATATCATTGTGATACTCATATAATATTATAAATCTTATAAAAAAAACAAAATTTTGAAGTACGCCATATATTGCGGACAATGATTTATAGTCCAGTACCAATTTGAACTTCGCGCACCGAGAGCTGTTCTTAATAACTTAACTTCCAAATTTACAGTAATACAAGTAGTTATTTTCTAAAACTTTTAGAAATAATTATCAACAGTTGCAGCATATTTTTAATATTGTTTTATCACAATAATAGTTACACACACAATTATAACTTGCACTTGACCGAATTTATTTTCGTTACAGGTACAACAAATAAAATCATATTATTTGTAAGCAAACTAACAATAATATCTATTAAAGTAACAACATCAGAGTAACCACCCCCATTTAACCCCTTTCGGAATTAGGAAGTTTCCGATGTCAGAAATATCGAGTAACTTCAACATCATTTAATAGTCTTTCACTTCACCTGTCAAACAAAAAAAAATCTCGATATCTTCAAAATTGACGAACTTATTCAATTTCGTATTTAATAACTTCGCGCGCGGCTTTTATCGGCCGTGACGTCAAAATACAGAACTCTGTCGCCCCATGGTCGCCGGGCTTGCTGCCCATTGCTGCTTTCGCGTGTTTACTTTAATGCATTGGATCCTGTCCGGTAAGAATAACACTAAAGATTAAACGGGCGTCTATACCGCTGTTGACGGCGTAGTGTATGTTGACGTCATCGAGCCTCAGCCAACGTGAGCGTAGCATCTCAGACTTTGAAGGACGATAACTTTTTTATTTCTACAGATAATTAAAAACAAAAAATACATATGTTTTTTACATTTGTAGGACTATTTATTAAGAGAAAATGAAAAAAATGGAAACTTCCTAATTGATAAAATATCAATATTGCATACATTTTTAAAATTACAAATTAGTATCTTCTTGAGAATAAAAAGTAATAATTATTTTACCCCTCTTCCCCAACTAACAGATCCTTAGAAATTAAATGTCGACAAGCTCCTTCCTCAGGTGTGATTACGTTATAAAAGTAAAGCATCCCTTAAATTTAAAATTTTTGGGTCCAGAAGTTTGGGCGGATTCATTCGCGTACGGGCAAACGATTCTAAACGGAATAAACTAAGCGAACCGAAAATCCCACTATCTTTTATATTTCACCAAGTCAGTTTAATCTAATAAAGCATATTTATACTTTCTTATATGCGCAGCATTTTGCTAAACCAGGCAACACTGCTAGAGGTAACAAAGTTTAAGCAGTGTCACAAAGCTATATATATCATGGAGGTAATAACAATCTAAGTTTATCCGGTCATATATGAAAATTTTAAAAATTAAAAATCTTTTCCCCTCTCTTGATAGACCTGTTAAGGGAGTCCCCCTAAGCATATATAGGTAATTTTCTTGTTAAAAAGTCAACTGGTTATGGTGGATATATATATATATATATATATATATATATATATACATATATATATATATATATATATATATATATATATATATATATATATATATATATATATAGTCAGATGTTCGAGCACTCAAAATCTGCATCTAATGCAACCATACGAATTCCCAAAATTTCAAATCGAAATATTATTTCTTAACAAAATAACGAGCTGGCCAGTAAACTCGTGGGCACCCCGGTATATATATATATATATATATATATATATATATATATATATATATATATATATATATATATATACCGGGTGCCCACGAGTTTACTGGCCAGCTCGTATTTTGTTAAGAAATAATATTTCGATTTGAAATTTTGGGAATTCGTATGGTTGCATTAGATGCAGATTTTGAGTGCCCGAACATCTGACTATTGTTTCCGGTTCAACCGGAAATACAGTCAACTTTGTTATTTTAAACCAAACATCCTGTATATGTTTTTAAATTTGGATTCTACGTAAAATTCTAATTATAAAACAAGTATCATACCCCATACCTATCTCTAACAGTTTTCAAGAAAATGGCGTTTGAAAATGTCGGAAAAGCCGCAAAGTATACTGTCTTAACATAAAACAAATGAATATGCGAAAAGTTTAATATATTATTCTTACTTCTTTTTAGGGGCCTTATATGCTCGTGTCAAGGCAATCTCACTTCCGGTGCAACCGGAAGTGCTACAAAATATGACATTCAGGCACAAATGACTTCAATAATTTCAATTGAACAACCTACTTTACACTCTAAATTCTAATGTATCTGACTCTTCTCTATAATTTTTGTATACACCATCCCAGGTCTTAAGTTGATAGTTCTTGAGATATGGACGGCTAAAAATTTAGATGCATTCCAAATTTCAATCTTTCTAATTTTATCTAGGCGGCTATGGAGACCATTTGCGTTAAGAAAATGTAGAAAGGATACACATAATTAATAATATCAGAGTCGTGCTTGAAGGATAATTTTATTAGGTTTTCATTATAAAAAATAAGAAGTTAGTCATAAATTAAGTGTTCGAATTGTTGACCGGTTTCTCTGACGAACTCTTTGAAATTCCCTGAGCACGTTGTTAATTTGTTTTGGGGGTGATATTATTAACAGAAAATATGACAAGTGTCTTGTATTCATAGCCATCTTGATTAAATAATTCGAAATTGACATGGTTATTATGATCATGAAGCAGTTCAAGCGACATTGTGAGTAAACGGTGAGAAATTTCGAATTTTTTTTTTGTTTTAAAATTATAGCCATAGTACAGGGTGGTCCGAAAAACTCATGGCGAACCAACTTGTATTTTTTTAAATGGGACACCCGGTATATAATTATTCCAATTAATTCTCCTGTGCGTTACGATCATTTTGATATAGGGTTTATTGGGTCTAAAACTTATAATAAGAGAATGGGACGCGATTAAAGTTGAAAAAATGCTCAGAGTTCGGCCATTTTTTAAAAAAATTTGAAACAGGTATGGAAAAACCAAATATTCCATAAAACGTTACATATCCTTGAATATATTAATCACTTGCAATTTGTATAAAAGTATTCACTGTTATAAAGGGTGGTCAAGTTTTGCAAATACGCCCTGGACTCATTTTTTTTAAATGGAACACCCTGTATATTTTATTTTCATGTTAAAGATAACATTACTAGCTTTCAAAAAATACCATACATGGTGCCTTTCTGACCAACAGTTGTTTAGTAAACTAGCCGTGAAAGCAAAGTTTCTTCATTCTAATACGATTATAGTGAATTTACGTTGTTTATTATTGAAATGAAACAAAAGATTGACGAACTTGTCAAAGCTACTGCCGCATAATCCATTATTTACAAGTTAAGTGTAGGTGGCCCAATAATTATGAGGTAAGAAAACTGAGACCCGGAACTTTTACATGTTTATTAGAGATATTTCAAAAAACAGAAAATATCGTTTTTAGGAAATGTAAAGTAATTAATAAACCAGTTATAAACAAAGATAATTAGTTATCAGTATTATTAATAGTGTAAGAAAATTAATTAAGCAAAAACAGAACATCTTTTAAAATTATTGAGGTATGTACTTACTTGTTTATATTAAATTAGGTTTACAAGTAAGTACATACCTAAATAATTTTAAAAGATGTTCTGTTTTTGCTTAATTCACTTTCTTACACTATTATTACACCCGGTATATAATTATTCCAATTGATTCTCCTGTTCGTTACGATCATTTTGATATAGGGTTTATTGGGTCTAAAACTTATGGTAAGAGAATGGGACGCGATTAAAATTCAACAAATGCTCACAGTTCGGCCATTTTTTTAAAAAATTTGAAACAGGTATGGAAAAACCAAATATTCCATAAAACGTTACATATCCTTGAATACATTAATCACTTGCAATTTGTTTAAAATTATTCACTGTTATACAGGGTGGTCAAGTTTTGCAAATGCGCCCTGGACTAATTTTTTTTTAATGGAACACCCTGTATATTTTATTTTCATGTTAAAGATAACATTACTAGCTTTCAAAAAATACCATACATGATGCCTTTCTGACCAACAGTTTTTTAGTAAACTAGCCGTGAAAGCGAAGTCTCTTCATTCTAATACGATTATACTGAATTTACGTTGTTTATAATTGAAATGAAACAAAAGATTGACGAACTTGTCAAAGCTACTGCCGCATAATCCATTATTTACAAGTTAAGTGTAGGTGGCCCAATAATTATGAGGTAAGAAAACTGAGACCCGAAACTTTTACATGTTTATTAGAGATAGTTAAAAAAACAGAAAATATTGTTTTTAGGAAATGTAAAGTAATTAATAAACCAGTTATAAACAAAGATAATCAGTTATCAGTATTATTAATAGTGTAAGAAAATGAATTAAGCAAAAACAGAACATCTTTTAAAATTATTTAGGTATGTACTTACTTGTAAACCTAATTTAATATAAACAAGTAAGTACATACCTCAATAATTTTAAAAGATGTTCTGTTTTTGCTTAATTAATTTTCTTACACTATTAATAATACTGATAACTAATTATCTTTGTTTATAACTGGTTTATTAATTACTTTACATTTCCTAAAAACGATATTTTCTGTTTTTTGAAATATCTCTAATAAACATGTAAAAGTTCCGGGTCTCAGTTTTCTTACCTCATAATTATTGGGCCACCTACACTTAACTTGTAAATAATGGATTATGCGGCAGTAGCTTTGACAAGTTCGTCAATTATTTGGTTTCATTTCAATAATAAACAACGTAAATTCACTATAATCGTATTAGAATGAAGAAACTTTGCTTTCACGGCTAGTTTACTAAACAACTGTTGGTCAGAAAGGCATCATGTATGGTATTTTTTCAAAGCTAGTAATGTTATCTTTAACATGAAAATAAAATATACAGGGTGTTCCATCTAAAAAAAATGAGTCCAGGGCGTATTTGCAAAACTTGACCACCCTGTATAACAGTGAATAATTTTATACAAATTGCAAGTGATTAATATATTCAAGGATATGTAACGTTTTATGGAATATTTGGTTTTTCCATACCTGTTTCAAATTTTTTTAAAAAATGGCCGAACTGTGAGCATTTTTTCAACTTTAATCGCGTCCCATTCTCTTATTATAAGTTTTAGACCCAATAAACCCTATATCAAAATGATCGTAACGAACAGGAGAATTAATTGGAATAATTATATACCGGGTGTCCCATTTAAAAAAATACAAGTTTGGTTCGCCACGAGTTTTTCGGACCACTCTGTACTATGGCTATAATTTTAAAACATAGCGTGTCTGACTATCGATAATATCCAAAAAAAAATTTTTCGAAATTCCTCACCGTTTACTCACAATCGTCCATAAATATATATATATATATATATATATATATATATATATATATATATATATATATATATATATATATATATATATATATATGAAGAAATATTGATCCGGGAGTACATCCGTTCGTTTGTTAAATTCCTATTGGAATCTGGCAGACGTTTCGCCAAGGTCTCACTTGGCATTATCAATGCTTACTCGTTGCTGTCAAGTCGTAAACTGATGAATCTTTGTCGTGACTCTCGATATTTATAGCCTGCGCCGGAGGTTGTAGCGGTTCTGGTTGGCTGGTGTTGGCTCCGCCCCCTCAGTCGTTGCTTCGTTGACTGTTTGTTGTGACGTGGTTGCGAGTTGATGCGCTTCGGCTTGCCGTTTTACTATTGTCTTCCATGTACTGGACAAATGCAGAGCGTCATCCCTTTTGTTTAGATGACCGGTCTTTTCTATTTCGATGGCTTCTCGTATTATTCTAGTTTTGTAGTTTTCGACGTTTGCCAGTTGTCTGCAGCTATCAAAGTTGATTTTGTGTCCTGTTTGATGTTGATGTTGAAACAGGGCCGATGTAGTTTGTTTGTTTCTGATAGCCAGTTTGTGTTCTTCTAACCTGGCTGAAATTCGTCTGTTAGTTTGTCCGACGTACATTTTATTGCAGGTACCGCATGCTACACTATACACACCTTGGTTTTCTAGTTTAATTTTCTGTTTTGGATTTTTTAATGTTGTTCTTAAGGTTTGATGTGGTTTATATACAGTGGATATATTATGCTTACGAAGAATGCGACCAATCCTGTCAGTAGTTCCTTTAATGTATGGCAATATGGTTTTTGGTCTGCTTTCCGAGTCTTCCTGTTGTTTCTGTCTTGGATGCTGTTGCAGTTCTATTGCTTTTCTAATTGTGTTGTCTTTATATCCATTCTGTTTTAGAGCAGTGGTTATCTTTTCGAGCTCATGAGGTCTGTTGTTGTCGCTGGTGAGCCGGATGGATCTGGAGATCAGCGTGTTTGCTACTGCCTGTATTTGTGATGGGTGGTGATGTAATTCGGCATTCAAGTATCTATTGGTGTGAGTTGGTTTCCTGTATACCGTGTGTTCTAGTCGTCCATGTTCATTTTTAAATACATGCACATCTAGGAAAGGAAGCCGATTGTTTTCTTCGAGCTCTAGCGTGAATTGGATTCGTGGGTGTATCGAATTTAGATGGTCTAAAAATTCCAGGAGTTTCTCTTTGCCAAAGGACCAAACAACAAAAACATCGTCGACGTATCTAATCCATAGTTTTGGCTTAAGATTCGCTAACTCAAGAGCTTCCTTTTCGAAATACACCATAAAAAGATTGGCTACTGCAGGTGACAGTGAAGACCCCATTGCTGCTCCATCAATCTGTCTGTATATTTCTCCATCGTACATGAAATAGGCGTTTTGTAGGCAGTGTTTTGACAGTTCTATTATGTGCGTCGGGAGCTGTTCATTATCTGCTATTTGTTGCAGTGCTTCATTTACTGGTATGCTTGGGTACAGAGATTTGACGTCGAAACTTGCGATTGTAATATGAGGATGAAACGCCCTGTAGGTAACATTGGTAATAGTTAAGAAAATCAATTAGCAATTAAGCACAACGGGTTTATGTAGGTTAACAACAAAGCATAACAAATTAGTGTAACTCGGCATGAACCCTTTTTGGGACATGCATATTGATTTTTTGATGACATTGATATAGAGAATATACGGAGACGTTAGTAAGATTACGATGGTTTCATTTATTATTCACGACTTCATCTAACAACGATATTAAAGTATTACATGGCGATCCTGCCAGGATAGTAACTATAAGAAAAAAGAAAAAAAAAAAACGAAGAGGAAAATTATTTTAATGGATGGATGGTACTAAATTTATACAAAGGAAAAAATGGGCAATGCCAAGACAAAGGAGGAGATAGTAATTAACCAGGCCTCAAACGGTGATGCAAGAAGCGAGATTTCCAAAAACAGTGGGCTAAGTTTATCCGAGTGGCTCCTGATAGGTTTGGTAGCCTCAGCACTTGTGCTTTTAGTTGGTTGGGCCCTAAAGCAAGTAAGAAAAAGTTTAACACGGACCATCCGGCGGGAAATATATAAAAATGACCTGCACAAATCCAGGGCAGAGCTAGAAGAGGAGGAGAAACTATAATTTTAAAGTTCTTTTGTAGGGTTTTTTTTTTTAGGACAAAGAAGAACAAATAAACAAAATGGAGGTATACGTGTAATATGGACAGATTAGTAGAGAATGAGTAATAAAAATAGTAGTATATAGAAATATTTAAAGATTGTGCATGTAAGTTTTAAATGTAAAATTAGGGTTTATAAAATGAATTTATGGGAGTTCTAAAATATGGGCCCAGTTGTCAAATTTTGGAGTAGATATTTCGGATACAATATTAATGGGAGATAAAATTCGCGAGATTTGTAACTCTTTATTAAATATTAGAACTAACCTGGTAAAATTAAGTCACGAGAGACGAAGAGCGCCTATAGTTCAAACCAAAATAAAAGAGGCAAAACTATGTTATGCCCAACTAAGTAATGAACTTTCTGTTGTAAACGAAAGAATAAGTAAGGCTCAGTTAGGGGATTCTGATATTAGGTACATTAAAGAGACGGTAAATAATATTAAAAAACTTTACACCGAAATTCTGAGTTTTGACAAACACAGTGCCGAAACCGAAATGGCTTCTTTTGATATCAAAGTTGCTACGAATCTATTACCAGTGATGAATGACTCGGAAGACACTACCATTCGGTTAATAGAGGCCATAGAATTTTATGAGTCTATGCTTAAAGACGAGGATAAACCCACGTTAATTAAATTTATTTTAAAAACTCGTCTTTCAAATAGCGCTAAGCTACGATTAAAATCAACGTATGCTTCTATTACCACATTGGTGAGCGATATAAGAACGCATCTTTTAACTAAAAGGTCGTTGGTAAGCAATTAGAAGATATTTTTGTGAACCTAACCATTGCGCAAGCGGATGGCATGGCGGACGCTTTTGATACACTAAGGCCAATAAACGAAAAAATGGCAATAAAAAGGTTTGCAAGTGGCCTTAGAAATCAAAAGCTAAGCACAATTATATCTTCAAGAAATTTTGTAGCCTTGAAGGATGCCATTAGGGCAGCCCAAGACGAAGAGACTTCCTTCCAAAATAATACCCAAATTTTTACCTTTTCACACAGAGGAAGGGGGTATTTCAGACCGTTTTCTAGGAATTTTACTAGGGCAGGAAGGCAGGGAAGATTTATTAACGATTATAACCGCAGAGCGTCTTACAATAATGCTAATTTTCAACGAAATAGTATTCAACAAAACAATCATGTTCCAGTATATTTCAATCAGCGTAATCAGCGTTTTCCGAGGTATCATAGAGGTCGGTCATTCACTCACGGTAATAATAATAATAATAATATTATAAGAGGGTCTCGGGCACTAGGTCACAGAATGAATTTCGCTGAGCAAACTGAAAATAACCGTCGCGAAAATACTACGAATACAAGTACTTCAGGCGATCAGCAAAGCTCAAATTTTTTTCGTGCCTAAAAATGATAAATGTAATAAAATTTTTACTTATTCCGAAAAATGTTCAAACTTCGTTTCTTTTTTTGTAAATAATAGAAAGGTGGATTTTTTGGTCGATACAGGGGCATCATTGTGTGCGCTTAAATTAAAATGTTTAGATCCAAAAATTCCATTGCATAAAGAAATTATCGAAATTAAGGGAATTGGGGGTAACATAGTGTCAGTGGGATACGTATATTTAAATCTTAGTATAGGAAATACGGTATTTAGAGAAAAGTTTTACATTTTTGATACTTTGGCGTGTAATATGGACGGTATAATCGGCGAAAATTTTTTGAACAAATATAAGGCCAATTTAAATTACGAAGACCATACCTTAACTGTTTTGGATAACAAAGATACAATAATTTTAGATTTAAACACATATAATGATTTCATCCTAGTAATTCCTCATAGGTGTGAAATGATTCAGTATGTAGCTACGGGCTTACATGAGGGATGTGTGATAATGCCAGATGAGTTATGCCAGGGTGTGTTTGTGGCAGGTATAATGGCGCAGCCTAAACAAGGCAAAGTACCTGTCAAAATTCTAAATACGCGTGAAAGTGAAGTACGTTTGAGAAATTTTCTACCGAAAACTGAAACGATAAATAACTATAAATGCTGTCAATTTAACCCTCAGAAAAATGATGCTTCACGAGTGAAAGAATTATTTAAGCTACTGAAGCTCAGTTATCTGAATAAGGAAGAACAAGATTCCATAGAACAAATTTGTGCCAAATTTTCGGATGTTTTTCATATGCCCGGGGATAAGTTAACTGTTACAAATCTGTATAAACAATCAATTCAAGTTAAACCAAATACTCAGCCAATTTATAGAAAACCGTATAGACTTCCGCAAGTATATAAGGAAGAAATAAATAGGCAAATTTCTCAAATGTGCGAAGATGGTATAATTGAGGAAGCGCAGAGTGAATGGTCGTCGCCAGTTTTACTGGTACCGAAAAAGAGTGACGCATCCGGGGAGAAACGTGCTAGATTAGTTTTGGATTATAGATTTTTGAATCAAAATTTGGTAGACGTCAAATTTCCTATCGCGAATGTAGTCGATATATTGGATTCTCTCGCAGGAGCTCTTTATTTTTCGCATCTAGATCTCAGTCAAGGGTATTACCAAGTAGAACTAGAGGAACAAAGCAGGAAGTATACGGCTTTTACCACCGATCGCGGTCAATGGCAGATGAGGAGGCTTCCAATGGGGCTGAAAATTAGCCCTTGTGCTTTCTCAAGGCTAATGACCGTGGCAATGGCAGGTTTAAATTATGAAAAATGCTTGGTGTACCTTGATGACCTTATAGTTTTTGGCAGAAGTCTGAACCAACATAACAAAAATCTCCTTGATGTTTTTTCCAGGCTCCGTAAAGTTAATTTAAAACTGAACCCTTCTAAATGCGAATTTTTAAGAAAGGAAATACTTTATTTGGGTCATGTTGTAAGTTCCGAAGGGGTATCTCCCGATCCAGACAAAATTAAAGCATTAAAACAATACCCAGTCCCGAAAACCGCTGATGAGGTAAAGCGCTTCGTGGCTTTTGCAAATTATTACCGGAAATTTATCCCAAGTTTTTCGGAAATTACCGTACCCCTTAATAAATTATGTCGGAAGTATGCGAGATTTGAGTGGACGAGTGAATGTGAAAAAGCTTTTATATCTCTTAAAAATGCTCTTATTGAATATCCAGTTCTGGACTACCCAGATTTTTCAAATCAAAATGAATTTATTGTACAAACGGACGCATCAAACTTTGCTATCGGGGCGGTAATATCAAATAAAAATAATAAACCAGTGGCATATGCCAGTAGAAGTTTGAATAAAGCCGAAATCAACTATCCAACCATACACAAAGAACTTTTAGCTATCTTCTGGGCTGTAAGATATTTTCGGCCATATTTGTATGGTCGGCGCTTTAAAATATTAACTGATCATAAACCGCTTATATATCTTTTTAGTCAAACCGACCCCGGCAGTAGGTTAACAAAATTCCGTTTGTGCTTGGAAGAGTACGACTTTTATATTGAGTATATAAAAGGGAATGAAAATGTTACGGCGGATGCATTATCTAGAATAGTTTTAACTTCAGAAGACTTAAGAAAGATGAACGAAAGTATGATTGCAGTTATGACTAGGGGGCAATGTAAGCGTGGAGAGGTGCAGAAGGAGGCGGACGATAAGGATAATGCTAACAATGTTTGGCTTGATCACCCAAATATTGCGGAAATCCTTAAGCAACCCAAAAACGGCACCGAACTACGTTTGACGTCATCGGCACAAATAAACTCTTTATCAGAACATGTTACCGAACGCGTGGGAAATTTATATTACGTTCCGTTAAAACTTACCTTATATCTAGACCAAAACACTCGATCAACATTGGCGCGAGACGAAATGTTGAGAGATTTGGTTGAGATATGTAGAAAAGCTAACATAATTGAATTATATATAATAAAAAATAAAGATAATATAGAATTTATCAAATGGATAGGTAAACAAATAAAAAATAAAGCAATTTGGGGGGGCCCCCGTATAAATATTGTACAAGGTGTTAGCAAAATAATGGACAATGATGAAAGACGGGTTATATTGAATGATTTCCATTTACTCCCAACTAGCGGGCACGCGGGTGTCAACAGATTGACAAATAATATTAAAAAATTTTATTTTTGGCCGGGGCTGGATAATGATGTTCGAAATTTTGTTAAAAGGTGTGAAATTTGCCAGAAACAAAAACATTCGAATCATTATACCAAAGAACCAATGGTTATCACCTCTACAGCCACTTCAGCTTTTCAGAAAGTATATTTGGACATCGTAGGACCACTTCCGGCTGACATAAATGGATTTGTTTATATACTGACGCTACAGTGTGAGTTAACTAAATATGTTGAGGCTTATCCGCTAAAAAACAAAGATGCCGTGTCTGTGGCGAGGTCTTTTGTAGATAACTTTATCTTACGATATGGTTTTCCTCTGGAGACAGCAACAGACAGGGGTTCTGAATTTATTTCTTCCACAATGAGCGAAACGTGTAAACTTCTAGAAATAAAACAAATCCTCTCAACGGCCTATCACCACGAGAGTATCGGTGCTCTAGAGAATTCGCACAAGGTTCTAGGTGCATATCTTAGAATCCAAACACAAAACCATGAGGCGGCTTGGAGCACTTGGCTGCCTTATTGGTGTTTTTCATATAATACTACTGTACACACCGAGACTAAATATTCTCCTTTTGAGTTGGTTTTTGGCAAAAAATGTCGGATTCCAAGTAACTTAATTAGTGAGGTGGAGCCTATCTACAATTTTGAGAACTATCCTCTTGAGTTAAAGTATAGATTACAAAAGGCTCAGGAAGATGCTAGGGCCAACTTGTTAATGTCTAAAACTAAAAGAAAGCAGCATTTTGATGATAAAAGTAACCCGGTCCAGTATAAAAAGGGCGATATGATCTTAATAAAGAACGAAAAGGGTGATAAAATTTCAAATCCTTGCTTTCTGGGCCCATATTTAGTGGAAGAGGATGTACCACCAAATGTAACAATTTTGAAAGACAATAAGCACGAATTAATCCATAAAAATAGAACTAAGTTATTTTATCAGTAAGTTAGCGAGTAAGTTAGCAAGTAATTATGGATAGAAGGGCCCTACAACTCTATTCTTCTAATTCTCTACTTTTATACACCTTTCCTTGTTTTCACTATTTCTCTATGCCTTCCATGCTAGTTTAAGGATTTATTATTTTATTGTACTGTAAGGACATACTACTTTTACAAAAGTAGGAGGTTTAGCTATATAGAAATACTATTTTGTGTTTATTTATAAAAATTTTCTGTTGTTATAGCACATACCTAGTATGGGGTTATAGCTATGAATCTCTCAGGGTAATATTTACGTTCATATTATACTCTTCGGGAATTTCTATTTCTGAAGGAAATATAAATTCTTTAAATTGCCGGGGAGGTGTAATATGAGGATGAAACGCCCTGTAGGTAACATTGGTAATAGTTAAGAAAATCAATTAGCAATTAAGCACAACGGGTTTATGTAGGTTAACAACAAAGCATAACAAATTAGTGTAACTCGGCATGAACCCTTTTTGGGACATGCATATTGATTTTTTGATGACATTGATATAGAGAATATACGGAGACGTTAGTAAGACTACGATGGTTTCATTTATTATTCACGACTTCATCTAACAACGATATTAAAGTATTACACGATAATGTCGTGCTGATCTATGGTGAGGGAGTCTATAATATGGGTGAATTCTTCAGAGTTTTTTTTATTTAAAAATGAACATGGACGACTAGAACACACGGTATACAGGAAACCAACTCACACCAATAGATACTTGAATGCCGAATTACATCACCACCCATCACAAATATAGGCAGTAGCAAACACGCTGATCTCCAGATCCATCCGGCTCACCAGCGACAACAACAGACCTCATGAGCTCGAAAAGATAACCACTGCTCTAAAACAGAATGGATATAAAGACAACACAATTAGAAAAGCAATAGAACTGCAACAGCATCCAAGACAGAAACAACAGGAAGACTCGGAAAGCAGACCAAAAACCATATTGCCATACATTAAAGGAACTACTGACAGGATTGGTCGCATTCTTCGTAAGCATAATATATCCACTGTATATAAACCACATCAAACCTTAAGAACAACATTAAAAAATCCAAAACAGAAAATTAAACTAGAAAACCAAGGTGTGTATAGTGTAGCATGCGGTACCTGCAATAAAATGTACGTCGGACAAACTAACAGACGAATTTCAGCCAGGTTAGAAGAACACAAACTGGCTATCAGAAACAAACAAACTACATCGGCCCTGTTTCAACATCAACATCAAACAGGACACAAAATCAACTTTGATAGCTGCAGACAACTGGCAAACGTCGAAAACTACAAAACTAGAATAATACGAGAAGCCATCGAAATAGAAAAGACCGGTCATCTAAACAAAAGGGATGACGCTTTGCATTTGTCCAGTACATGGAAGACAATAGTAAAACGGCAAGCCGAAGCGCATCAACTCGCAACCACGTCACAACAAACAGCCAACGAAGCAACGACTGAGGGGGCGGAGCCAACACCAGCCAACCAGAACCGCTACAACCTCCGGCGCAGGCTATAAATATCGAGAGTCACGACAAAGATTCATCAGTTTACGACTTGACAGCAACGAGTAAGCATTGATAATGCCAAGTGAGACCTTGGCGAAACGTCTGCCAGATTCCAATAGGAATTTAACAAACGAACGGATGTACTCCCGGATCAATATTTCTTCACATTTCTCCATCCGTGAAAGTCTACGTTCAGATATATATATATATATATATATATATATATATATATATATATATATATATATATATATATATACAGGGTGTTATGAAATTCACTGCATATATTGAAACCAGTAAATCCTGACTTCAATTCAGATTGGGGAAAAATAGTCGTAAATGGCGCTTCGCGATAATAAGCCAGGTATCGCCCCTCAAAAAAATTTGTTTAATCACTGCACGCCACTGGTGATAAAACACATGGCAATATAAAGAACAGTTAGTTAGGTGCCGTGTTGCCAGGTCTTTTAACAATATTTCGGGTCTTGAGCAATATACGACCCCTCGAATTTTCAACAAATACAAATTTTAATAGCTTGTCAGACCTCCGGTCGAAACTATAACGAATCGTTTGTGGACTTTATTAACACCGATGAAATGTAAACAAACTTATTTCCGTCTCTTCAATATATTTTTGGGAAAAAAGACTTTATATTTGATAGTAATCTGATGAGAAACTGTGAGGTAAATAGTTGTTATTAAACCCCATGGGCAAATAAACATAGTTAAGTGATGTTTTACAACCTATAAACAATTTTTTTTTTGGTAAAATAAGGTTTATCCGACAATTTTTTTGCTTTAATGTGTTTCTTTTGAGGTAAGCTTTTTAAAAAATCCAAAAATGTTATGAAATTCGTCGTATATTGCTCTAGAACCCAATATTTCTATGTAACAAGTTTCAAGAACTAATATTTTTATTACATTACCTTTAAATAAAGAAATCCTAGTAGCTCTCCTACAATTCGCAATTTCACAAAGTTAAAATACTACCTATAACACAAATTTAATAAAACACTCTAGAGAACAGATGTTTAAACCAACAAATAACTTCAACTAACTACCAAGGAATTACTGTTTTTCTAATTTAAAATAAACATCCGCGAACGACATTTTGTTAATATTAAGTGGCTTTAACTTTTATTAATATTTAACAGCTTCAACTTTAACACAAGAATAATGTACACGATAGTATTAAACTCGTCAAAATACATCTTTCGCTTGGAGTAAACAGCTGCAACTGACGTACGATATCGATTTCTGCCGGCCACTGCATTTACCAATCAGGTAGGCGCTTACTCTGCGGTATGGGGTCAACAACCCTTCAGCCTGGCTTCGGCGGCTACATAATATCTTACCGTCGAAAGATATCTAATATTATTATGTATTTAAATAAAATATTTTTTTACCAAATTTCCTTCTGTAATCAAAGAATTTGGTTAAAATATTATAATACTGTGTAGTTGTGTTCAATTAGTGTGATAGTAAATTATGTGAAACCATATTTGCGACTACCGTCTGTAAATGTGTTAAAATTAGTGGGATACGTTTTAATTTCTCTAGTTTAAGCTAGTAGGGATAATTCTTATCGCATTATTAACGTAACAGGTAATTCGTAATTGTTTGTGTTACCGTATAACATTGAATATTTTATTCTGCTTACAATATCAACCTAATTTCACGAGTGCATATTTTCCCATATTAAGTAAATTGCTGTTAAATTAAAATAGACATTTTTGGTAAAATATATCTGTGGAATTAAAAATTTGATTATTTTCGGTTTTCACTACAATTGATAAAATGAGATTTCACGATAATATTTAAGTTTGGCAACACCCTGGCTGGATCATTTGTTTTTCTTCATAATATTTGAAGGTATGACGTCAGACTCTTTAGAAGCGTCGGATACGGGGGTGGTTTAGGGTATTTTTTAAAATAAAAAAAAGTGCAATTTGAGGGGGAAAAAGTATTGGGTATGTCTGTAGACTACCCCAGGAGTCACTCATTCAAATATATGCAGTGAATTTCATAACACCCTGTATATATATATATATATATATATATATATATATATATATATATATATATATATATATATATATATATATATATATATATCTATATATATATATATATATACATACATATTGGGTACCTCCGGTGCACAGGCTGGGCGACCTGGCCTCCACCATAACCAGTTGACTTTTTAACAAGAAAATTACTTATATATGCTTCGGGGGACTCCCTTAACAGGTCTATCAAGGGAGGGGAACAGGTCTATCAAGGGAGGGGAAAATTTTCATATATGACAAAATAAACTTAAATTGTTATTACCTCCGTGACATATATAGCTTTGTGACACTGCTTAAACTTTGTTACCTCTGGCACTGTTGCCTGGTTTACAGAGGTAGCAAAATGCTTCGCGTATAAGAAAGTATATATGCTTTATTAGATTAAACTGACTTGGTAAAATATAATATTCCGTTTAGAATCGTTTGCCCGTACGCGAATGAATGAATATTCGCCCAAACTTCTGGACCCAAAAATTGTAAATTTAAGGGATGTTTTACTTTTATAACGTAATCACACCTGTGGAAGAAGCTTGTCAACATTTAATTTCTAAGGGTCTGTTAGTTGGGGAAGAGGTGTAAAATAATTATTACATTTTATTCCCAAGACGATACTAATTTGCAATTTGAAAAAATTTATGCAATTTTAATATTTTATCAATTCCGAAAGTGATCAAATGGGGGGTGGTTACTCCGATGTTTTTACTTTAATAGATATTATTGTTAATTTGCTTACAAGTTTTATTTGTTGTACTTATAACGAAAATAAATTCGGTCAAGTGCAAGTTATAATGGTGTGTGTAAGTATTATTGTGATAAAGCAATATTAAAAATATGCAGCATATTTTTAATAAGCAACTGTGATAATTATTTCTAAAAGCTCTAGAAAACAATTACTAGTATTATTGTAATTTTGAAAGTTGAAATATTAAGAACAGCTCTCGGTGCGCGAAGTTCAAATTGGTAATGGACTATAAATCAATATATTGCGTACTTCAAAATATTGTTTATCTTTTATAAGATTTATAATATTATATCACAATGATATATACTGAATTTATGGTAAGAACAACAAAATACTCAAACTTAACAACCTGTTTAAGTTTGAGTTAATTTTAATCGTTATTTCGAAAAATTCTAATCTGATAAAACACATATGTACATTAAATTTGTCCTTTTCTGTAGATAAACTAATTTACAATTTTTTAAGTAAAGTTAATAGAAAGGGGGGAAATGGCGGTCCTTTTAAACATCTGTGAATATGTGAAAAAATTACGATTACAGTATTCTCTCCATAAAATTTTGATCTGCGCCTGGTGATCATTGTTTTTAACCTATTTTAACATTCAATTAGTGTATTTAAATTTAAATATAATAAACAGGAACAACTTTATGGCTGACCGGTCTAAGTTGAGTGTCAAGGGTTTAAATTGACAATGTAGGAATACAAGTTTTGTATTCTTAATTTGTTTCTGTTGTTTTTTTAAAAGTTTAAAAAGAAAGGGGAAATTTTGGTATTGTAAAAATCATTTAGAAGCTAAAAAAGTCGTGAAGATTATAAAATAACAGCGGGTTGTAGAAAGAAAATGTTCTAATTGATGAAACTCTACACGTGTTAAATTTCATACTGTTAAACAGCGCACTTCGATTTAAATTTTGGCCCGGTCCGGAAAAAAATCGTGTCACATCGGGAAAAAGTAAGATTTTCATGTGACAGAGGTAGATGACACATGGCATAGAGTGTATTATTTTGTATCCCTTGTAAATCGAATTTATTTGGTATGGTAAAATGTAAAAATTAAAGTGAATAGGCAAAGCAAATAGAAAAATTACACAAACATAGAAGAAAATATACTTCGTAACATATATTTCTGAGGTAAGTAGTTTTGCACGTGATTACAGATTCAGAGATTTAGTTTTATCATTACAGTTTTTGCAAGAAAACTATCATTTTATTTTTATCATATTTATGCAAATATATACCACACACCACGTGTTTTCACTATTTAGAATAAAATATCTATGAACAAGTTATTTTGCTGGGTTGCAAAGCAGAGTTGTTTTATTAAGATTGCTAAGTATAAACTTTTTTCTTTTTATTACCTGCTACATTTTCTTTTGTTACAGGTTACAGCTAATTCACCAAAAAAACCTTGAAGATGTAATCTGAAGATTGGCTTAAAAATACACATTTTCTGACATAGATGCTGAAATATTTTTAAGTAGAAATTTGTTACTTTTACACAAAAAAAATGTGTTCTGGGATTTTTCAAAATACAAGTGTACAATAATTCTGTTATACTTTATTCATTTTTATTTCCTAAAAATTGTTAAACTAGCTGTCTTTTGTTTTTACCAAGGAACTAGGATCTAACGCTTGATTTAAAGTTTTAGTGACGATTTATTAACAGTGACTGGACACGAACTTGTTAAAACATGACTGATTAACCAGAAGATCACCAGTACTAAGTCCTAAACATCTTTAGTGAATCCCGGTATTAAATTTTGTACGTCTTGTATACGAATACAAACTGCAATAACAGTGAAATCTCCTCAATTATCTTTTTTTATAAATATTGTAGAATGCGTGATGTGTGTTGCCTAAGAAATTTAGGCAAGACATATTAAGAATGACCTTCGCCTAACAGTATAACGTTGCCGCTTTTCGGACGTAACAACGTGCTAAGTTTACCTACAATAAGCTACGTATATACCAGAGGTATCAACGTACTAGGCATGTCTCTTCGTCACGGGACACTAGCGCCCGTGATCTACGCTTGAACTAACGGCGTTACGAAACAGTGACTTGGTGAACGTTGTCACCTCAGAACAAATTTTCGTTTTTCGGTCGCATACGCCCTCTAGATGATGGTGGCAGTGTCTATCTATATATATATATATATATATATATATATATATATATATATATATATATATATATATATATATATATATATATAGCCTCAGTTTTAATTAACATTTATGACACCTTATATTAGGTTATAAATAAGATAAGCGATATTCCTACTAGCTTAAACTTTCTGCTAAGGAAAAGTTAAAAATCCAAACGAACAATACTAATTGAGCACAACTACATAGTATTTTAAAAGTATAACCAAAATTCTTTCATTACAGCATTTGTAAAAAAGACATATTCTGTTTCACGCAGCACGTTCAGAAAGTTGTTATTCGCGTCCTTCTGTTAAGAAGAAATTATCTTAAACTTTCCGATTTTTTTGAAAAGATCCCCATAAACTAGTTTTGCACTTGCAAACGTTACCATAATACGTAAATATTATTAGTGTCGTAAATTTAATTTAGTTTTCAACCGTATTAGGCTAATTTAAGAAACGCTATAATCAAAGCACAAACTATATAAAACTGATCAAAATATTAGTTAACAACGGATCGACGAAGACCATTTTCTAGGTAGTGAAAAGAAATTACATTATTAGTTAAAACTTCTAAAGAAGAAATATTGATAACATTTTTTGTATGGTTTTTATGCTGTTGTTAAAGGTTAAATGGACTGTCTTGACGACATTTAGAATGCTTCTTTTTCGATCTCTCTTTCTCATGATACATGTATCATGTCTCTTTGTCACTTCCTGTGTTAGTGTCTTGATGAACTAGGTGGCGCTGATTTGGCGCGAAAATTTAAAATATGACGCTTGTTTGCAGTGGCGGTTGGTGAAATTTCAAAGTTGTTTATCTCTGTTCATACTTACAGGACCCGTACCAAATTTAGGGGTTTTACTAGTTAGCCCACTGGGAATATTTTGGTAAAGAAAAAAAAAACATTTTGTAATTTGCGAAAAAAAGTGAAATGTTTGGTGCGGCCCTCCCAAGAAAAAATGAACACGTCTAGGTAGTTGATTTCTTTTTTGTCTAAACAAAGTTTACATCATTTTGGCGACAGGTTTTAAATTTTGAGAGAAAAAAATGTGTTAGTAGAGAGTTATAGTCATTTGAATTTTTTTATGCCTAAAATATAATTTTCCAAAAAATTCAAATGACTATAACTTTCTCCTAACACATTTTTTTCTCTCAAAATTTAAAACCTGTCGCCAAAATGATGTAAAATTTGTTTAGACAAAAAAGAAATCAAATACCTAGACGTGTTCATTTTTTCCTGGGAGGGCCGCACCAAAAATTTCACTTTTTTTTCGCAAATTACAAAATGTTTTTTTTTTCGTTACCAAAACATTCCCAGTGGGCTCACTAGCAAACCCCTAAATTTGGTACTGGTCCTGTAAGTATGAACAGAGATAAACAACTTTGAAGTTTCACCAACCGCCACTGCTTGTTTGTATTGTTGCCTATGTAGCAGGGTACTTTGGAATAAGCCAAAACCAGACATTTTATAAACTGGCGAATGCGCCAGAAAACTACTAGTAATGCAACCATTACTATTTGTAGTATTTTTGGGTTGCCTGTCTTTTGTTAAGGGTCAATGACATACCTATAATGTCAATGGCAAGAAGAGTTGTGTTGTTGAATAAATAACTTTTTCGTTTTTTAGTGTTGATAGTAAAAAATACCTTTGGTGCTTTTAACCATTGTGTTTTAATTAGTTACATAGTGGAATGTCTATTATCATTAATGGCTATTCTTACTTACTGTTTCAGTGTTTTTTCAGATTTTACTCCAAGTAACAAAACCATTAGTTTTCGTTTTTAATGTGGCGAATAGTGATAAAAAAGCCTGGAGTATTTGTGTTTAACTTTCGTTAATTTTAATTATTAGTTGAGTGCTCTTTTTATCATTATTGACCCTACTGTGTTGTTACTGCTAAATATGACTTTCAATACTGGAAGAGGTAACGTTTATTATTAACTTAAGTTGTGAAGAATTTCGCTTAAAAATTAAGGACAATATAAATAAACCTGTTGATAAAAGCCAAATCTTTTGTTAAACGTGATTAAAAATAGGCAAATAAAAAATACATGCTTAAGTATTAGGATTTTTTTGTTTAAAACTAATTTTGAACTAAAATTTTTGTATAGGTACTCATTTTCCTCCAAAAATTTCTTGTCTTCCTATTTGAATAAAATTTTACTTTTGAACAGCTCTTCTCTTTTTTTTTGTGTTGTAGTATTTTAACTTTATGAAATTTATTTTTTTGAAATAGTTAGTTGGATTTCTTACTTTAAAGACAACAAAAATATTATTTCTTCAAACCTTTTACGTAGGAATGTTATGGAGAGACTTGGCAATGCCACAGCGACTGACGGACTTGACTGACTTGACTGACGTCAAAACAAAAGTTTTTTTCGGTAACTGACATTGCTCGTTGTTTTTTATATGGCCATGTGTTTATTACCAGTGGTGCGCAATTACTTAAAAAAAATTTTGACCGACGATATCTACTTTTTTTTATCATGAAGCGCCATTTATGAATATTTTTCTTTAATCTAAATTCATACCAGGATTTACCAATTTCAATATACAATATATGCAGTGACTTTCATAACACCCTGTATATATGTATATATATATATATATATATATATATATATATATATATATATATATATACATATATATATATATATATATATATATATATATATATATATATATATATATATATATATATATCTAGCGAGCAAGGTGACGCTTTCCATGTAAAAATCGCGGTAAGACTGGCCTCCGCGGAACATTGGCCTCCGGTAGACGGAGGCCAATTTGACATTGACCTGAAAACTCATAATTGCCTATAAAATATTACAAGTAACAAGAAAATGGTGGAATTGGCCGGAGCCCAATTTACGCCAAATCTGTATAAAACTATACATCGTAGTCCGGTGTGTCTACCGTCTGGTGGCTCTGTCGTCGGTCACCAATATACATGAGCAATCTAGTTAGCGGCTAACCTGGCCTCCAAGAATCGTGGCAACATTGCCGATAAATTGAAGACAAATGTGCTATTCTTGTTATTTCCACTTTCGGGAGATCTTATAAAGATGATGGTGGTTTGACTACAGTTACGTTAGTTTTAGGAGGTTTTATATAAATTTGATTTGGCACTATACTTTGCCTTTTACTTATAATACAAATTTTAAAGTATCTATATGATTTAAAATAATCATGTAAATAAAGGTATAAATTCATTTAAAATAGAGATTGGTAAATTTTCTAACAATTGCTTTCTATTTATTGACGTGAAAATAAAATGCAAAGGATAATGTTATGAAATAAAAATATGCTTAATTAAGATAATAATTGTTATTTGGAGGCATATTATACACAGAGTCTGCCGAAAAACATGTTATAAATAAAAATTTTGTTTGTTCCTATAATTTGTCAAATATTTTTTTGCAGGGAATAAGATCTGGTAGGCGCTGCTGGGAATTTCGCCAAAAATGTTAGATGTATCATTTTTGGGGTTATTAAGGTCCGAAAATCTAATTCTGTCTAACAGATGGTAAAAAAAAATAACGGAAAGCGGTGGATAAAAAGAGAGCGATTGACAATTTATTCCAAAAATATGCCATTTTCGGCGTTATTAAGGTCAGAAAATCTAATTTTGTGTAATAGATATTAGGAAAGTTAACGTGGGGGCGGGGGGGGGGGGGGAACAAGAAGCGACTGGCAATTTTATCAAAAACGTTAACTTATGTGTATTTTTCGGTGTTATAGATCTAAAAAATCCAATTTTGTCTAACAGATGTTAAAAAAGTTATCGGGAAGGGGGGATAAAAGGGAACGACTGAAAATTTCTCCAAAAGGGATAAATATCAATTTCTTGATTATTGAGGTCATAAAATGTAATTTTGCTTAGTGTATGCTAAAAAAATTAAGGGGGGGGGGGGAAATAAAATAGAGCAGCTGGAAATTTTTTCAAAATTGTTAAACGTGTCATTTTTGGGATTATTGGGGTCATAAAATCTAATTTTATTTAACAAATTAACAGGGGGGGGGGGGCGATTAACATTTTTTCCAAAAATGTTGTAATTTTTGGGGAGATTAAGGTCAAAAAATATAATTATGGGTTAAGAGAATTGTTAAGAAAAATTAATGGGGGGGGGGGGGGTGATTGGCAGTTTATTCAACAATGTTAACCAGTGTAACATTTTCGGGGTTATTAGATCAGAAAAGCTAATTTAGTGTAACAGCTGTTATAAAAATTAACTGCGGGGAGGGGGTTTGGAATTTCGTCTAAAATGTTAACTGATATGTCATTTTTGGGGTTATTGAGGTCAAAAAAGCTAATATAACATGACTATTACAAATTCAAAGCGAGGGAGATAAGATGAAGGGAGAGGGGAAGAATGGGTGCACTAAAAGGAGAAAATAAATATTTTATAAAAATGAACAAAATTAAGTTGACGAATATTATTTATTTCATACTTTTCAGTGCTTTTCCTTTGGTGAAGTAGGTTCATTTTGTGAAAAAATAGAAATATTTTTAGGAGCAATAATTCATAAATACAACGTGGCAAAATCTAATATTAATTTCATTTCATTTACGGTCCAGTGGCGGCTCCTGGAATTTTAGATTGTCTTATCTCAGTTCCTACGCATGGGACCCACACCAAATTATAAGATGTTACTGCTGGGTACTCTACAATCATTTTCGTGAAAAAATACCTATTTAATTTTAAAATTTGCGAAAAAAAGTTAGCTTTTAGGACGCTTCACCTGAGATCTGAGAAAGATCTGAAGAAAATTTTACTCTCATGTTTTTTTCATAACTTTAATCAGATTTTATGGGTATATTTCAAATTTCATTGAATTACCTCTAATATCCTGATTAATTAGGTTTTAAAATTTTGACCCTAAAATACTGTGTCTAAGAAATAACTTAAAATGTCATTTCTTTAAGGAAAATTAGAATATTTTCACCAAATTTGGAATTTGTCGATAAAATTTGATATACTTTATGAAAAAATATGGTAAGTAAAGTTTTCTTCAGAACTTTCTCAGATCTCAGGTGAAGCGGCCCAAAAAATTAACTTTTTTTCGCAAATTTTAAATCTAAATATTTTTTACGAAAATGTTTATAGGGTACCCAATAGTAACATCCTATAATTTAGTGTAAGTCCCATGCGTAGGAACTGAGATACGACACATCTAAAATTTCAGGTGCCGCCACTGCATTTACCTACCTTTTCTATCAGTTCCCTGTGTGCGACCCCGATTTTGCGTCATGTTATATTGAAATTCCTCTAGATACGAGTATAACTAACCTAACCTAACCTAGCTCATGTTTCATATATTCATAATCATGACATCAAAACTACACTATTATCACCTATACCACGCGGACGAAGTCGCGGGAGAAAGCTAGTTATGCCAAGCTTTTTTTATTGTACCACTAACTACTTTTAATTAACAAATTAGGACGCCTATTTAGTTCTTAAATTTATTGTTCGGTAAATTCCATATCTTGCATCGTTTTGAAATTATGTAATAAATTAGTCATTCGTTTATCCTTTTTAAAAAGTTTTAAAACGGCAAATACCAACGGATATTTGGCTAAATACCTATATATAAAAGGCGATGTCCTATTAAACAAAAAGCAAGGAAAATTGTTTTTAAATAAAGCGCAGAATATAGCCGAGTATCAAGGTAATTCAGGCCTGTTCCAAAAAAAATAGTTTTGGTTAGTCAAAGGGTCTTGATCAACCTGTATTCCGAAAACGAAGCATTTTAGGACATATTATGGACTTCTTTAACTTACAATCAGCCTAGGAATCACATTCTGAAATATTCTCTACATATTTAATATCACCTTGTACAGTAACATATCCCCTCCCGCATAACATAATATCCTGACAAGGGGAATTTATCCGTTAGTAGAGATTTATTTGGCAGTCTACATAATGAATTTTCTGTTATCTAGAAACCTACATATATTAGCCACAAGGCCAGAAAAAATTATTAACTATTTAATTTATTAAAATTAAAAAAAAATAATAATTTTGTCTGATGCATTCGATTAACTTTATTTTTTAACATATTTTCAAATACTAAATTATTTGCTAAATAAAATGCTTTAAAATCGATATTTTTCTTCGCAAACATTTTTTAATTTCTAGTGACCTTTAGGCCGGCGCGGCGCCGCGCCGGCCGCACATGAAAACAGGAGAGTTTCAAGTTTCCTGTTTCGCGTTTCAAGTTTCTTTGATGTGCGGTCGGCCTAAGAGTTTCCATTCCTATTATTTTGTTTCTTTTAGCCTTGCTGTTCTGGAAAAAAAACTTTTCAGCATAAACATTCAAAAGAGACATGACCTAACATAATTAATTAAAGAAATTAAAGTTTTATTTGGTAATTTTCCATTACTTACTTACTTATAGAATTTTTGCGGGACACGACACGGTACAAAAAGGGAAAGTACAAAACAAAATTTTAATTTCTTTTGATGAATTTTGTCTCTTTTGTGTGTTTATGGGCGAAAGTCATTGGTTTTTGATAGCAAATAACTAAGCAGCAGCAATGTAAACAGAAAAATAAAAAAGTAGAGATGATAACTCTTAAGGGAGATTTGACTATACTTATAACTAAACTGAAATGTATACGGTGAACCAAAAAAATACGATAATTTTATTACAAAGTGAATTTTTGAAAAAAAGAAACTTATTCGCTGAAAGTAAAGTTAGTAAAACAAAAATTAATTAATAATTATTAAGTTTACTTAAATGCTGTATCTCCTAGAACAAGAACTTCTAAGATTTATTAACTTTCAGTTCTATACGATTAAATTTCTATGTTTCTAAAATGTTGATTATTAAGATTTTCTATTTCTTATTTTTGGCACATTGCCTCCGAGGATCAAAAATCGTACGTTTTCAAGTACTCGACACGTCACAGTTTGATATATCAAAACACTACACAGACACTAATATGTTTATTTGGCATTTATTGTGACATTTTGTCACGTGAAGAAAGCGGACAGTCATCAATGATAACACGATTTCGACGTTGGTCTGGAGAAATTATTGTCTGTGCAACTGGGTAAATATGTTTAACTTTTCTAACATGATTATAAAATGATAGATAGCCGATAACAATGATTGTTGTCATTATCTTGACAATGACTAACAATCAAATTTATCCTGTAATCATAAATTAACGGTTTTTTGTTTAGACCGCGAGACTGACCAGCAAGAGATTTTTTTTTAAATTCCCCCTCTGTATTACAGCAAAGAAAACTAAAATTTCAAATTTCAATTTTCTCAATGGGCAAAATAAAAAAATAATAATACCTATAGATTTTTAAAGGTTTTATTTGTAGTGATTTATACAAATACACTAATAATTACAAACAGATAAAATTCGGTCAAGTGCAAGCTATACTTGCACAATTAGTATTCCGTGCCATCAGCCCCCCACTTAACCTGAGCAAATCTTGACCGCCCGTTCTCCGTCCATCTGCCGCACTACCCGCTGCCGACGACACCAACGCCGTATCACATCGCGTATGCACGGAGCTAAGTGGGGGAGCGTGTCGAGTGAGCCAAATTAAACATTTTAAACAACGTGTAACAACAAAAGATGTTCCTTACATCGTGAGAAATATTTTTTGTCGAAAAACTTTTTCTCTAGAACCAATGGTTCAGCTGTTATAAGAAAATAAACAATTTAATTGTTTATAACAATTGTTGGCGCAAGAATTTTTCAAACCTGATCATTTTAGCTCAATCTACACCTGATTCTTAATGTTCATGATTTTTTCAGATTTTTCTGAGCGATTCTTTTGGTCATGAGGGTGGGGGACAGCAATTTTTATGCGTTTCTCCTGAAAATTGTTAAAAAAATGCATAAAAAAGACATCATATATATCGTTGAATTCGTGCTTCAATAAGCTTTCATTTGACACTCCACACGATGCCCTTTTTTTTCATATCCCAAGCTCCCCTATAATCAAAATTCAACTTTTTATACTTCACATCTATGATTGGGCCACCACACTTTATGTCTGTGCTAAATTTCAAATTTTTACGGCGAATGGTTTCAGAGAAAATCGCCTGTGACAGACGGACACCGAAGTGATTCCATTTTGCTAATTTTAGCACGGAACACTAAAAAAACATGTTAAAAACTTTTTCATAAAATAAACATGCCGCCTGCAGAAAATGCATAGTAATTTGGCTGCCAGCTGCATTGAGTTAAGACTGGGTTTAAATAATATTCCTAATTCTAATTGAATTTTTTTGTACGTGGGATTATAAAGGGTTTCAATCATTAGAAAATTAGACAACATTTATCATAAAAAGAGATATTTATTATAAAAATAATAGATATCTGGCAATTCGTCCAACAAAAAGTACGAAGTATGACAATCCGACAATCTCAGAGGCTGTCACGGTCCCCCTGGCCCTCCTCTGCGGGCGCCCATGGCCCCTGGACTCACCTATGTTTACAACTCTTGTTTGTGAAATATAACTATAAATGTGATTTATTGCGAAAATTCAAGGGCAATTTCTACTTCTTGAATAACAAATATTAGTAGTTAAAAAATCTATGTCCTTTATTTTTTGATCTTCTATATTACTCGTACCTGTATACCAAATTTCATTAATAATAACCAGTTCTGTCGGTCTTCAGATATAACAAAGTAACATTAATCTAAAATAAATGCTGTGCTTTGCTTTTTACAGTCTGACAACACTGTACGGATCCCACTTTACCAAAAATATACAGAAGCCAAAGTATGCCAAATTATGAATAATTATGTAGAGTATACGGATGGATGCCAACCTTACCGTCTGTTGTACGGAGGCTAACCAGACCTTTGCACGAAACCCTAATATACAGGGAGTATATTCGTGTATATAGGGTGGACGCTAACTTGTGCTATTTTTGGGCGGATGCCATTTTGACCGCCAGATATATACAGGGTGGTCTGTAATGAATGCGCCAAAAAGCAATCCTAGATTAATCTCGTGAAAATAATGATATTGAGCCAAATATGCCTTAATAAAATGTCGCTCATTAATGAGATACAGGGTGTTAAAGTGCAGTTCTCAGAATTGTTATTTCTTTATAGCTCAAGTCGTTTTTGGGATATCGACATGAAAACTGGGAATCGGGGGTTTTCAGGGATGGTATTCCATTAATTGACATAATATGTAGAGGGCGCTATTTACACCTTATTCACTCATTATTTCATGCCATAACTTTCTTATTAGTACCGTTCTTTTATTTTTTATTGAAAATTTTTAAAGAGTGTCGTTTTTTAAGAAAAAAAGGTATACTACATTTATTTCGATTAAATAAGCCGTTTTCGAAATATTTGCATTTATTCGTTCTATTGCATAGTCAAAAAATATTAAACATTAAAACTGAGATAACAGACTTGACTAACGAATAATGAATTGACCATGCACAAATATCAAAAAATTACTTCAACAAATGCGAAAAATGTCCACCATTCACTTCTATGCATTTTCTTAATCCCTTCACCAAATAGCGTCGTACTTGGAATAAAGTCCCTGGCTTATTCCTGATAACATTGGTGGAACCATGAATTTTTTGCAAAAGTTGCTCACGGGTACGGATTTCTTCTGTGTCCATTAAATATTTGGTAAAACCCCAAAGGAAGAAATCCAAAGGATTAAGATCCGGGCTACGCGGCGGCCATGGAATTTCACTGCCACGACCAAACCATCTATGAGACAGCCATTCATCTAGATAGTTGCGAACTGCAACTGGATAATGTGGTGGAGCACCATCGTGCATAAACCACATGTTTTGTCGTAAATTTAAGGGAATATCATCGAGTAGATCCGGCAAAACATTTTGAAGAAACAAGTACTGGTTACCATTAACCAGTTGCTGTTCGCAACTATCTAGATGAATGGCTGTCTCATAGATGGTTTGGTCGTGGCAGTGAAATTCCATGGCCGCCGCGTAGCCCGGATCTTAATCCTTTGGATTTCTTCCTTTGGGGTTTTATCAAATATTTAATGTACACAGAAGAAATCCGTACCCGTGAGCAACTTTTGCAAAAAATTCATGGTTCCACCAATGTTATCAGGCATAAGCCAGGGACTTTATTCCAAGTATGACGCTATTTGGTGAAGGGATTAAGAAAATGCATAGAAGTGAATGGTGGACATTTTTCGCATTTGTTGAAGTGATTTTTTGTTATTTGTGCATGGTCAATTCATTATTCGTTAGTCAAGTCTGTTATCTCAGTTTTAATGTTTAATATTTTTTGACTATGCAATAGAACGAATAAATGCAAATATTTCGAAAACGGCTTATTTAATAGAAATAAATGTAGTATACCTTTTTTTCTTAGAAAACGTCACTCTTTCAAAATTTTCAATAAAAAATAAAAGAGCGGTACTAATAAGAAAGTTATGGCATGAAATAATGAGTGTATAAGGTGTAAATAGCGCCCTCTACATATCATGTCAATAAATGGAATACCATCGTATTCCCCATCCCTGAAAACCCCCGATTCCCAGTTTTCATGTCGATATCTCAAAAACGACTTGAGCTATAAAGAAATAACAATTCTGAGAACTGAACTTTAACACCCTGTATCTCATTAATGAGCGACATTTTATTAAGACATATTTGGCTCAATATCATTATTTTCACGAGATTAATCTAGGATTGCTTTTTGGCGCATTCATTACGGACCACCCTGTATACAGGGTGTCCAAGGAGTATGTGGCAAAATTTAGGCAGTGTGTAGGTGAGGTGAAAATAACACCACAAGTTCCTATAAATTTTTTTCCTATGAGCCCTCCTTGTGGAGATACGGGCCCCTAAAGGACGCCAATGGAATTTAATTTTTTCTAAATAACTTTTAAATCGCCCGGTAGATTTCGATAATTTTTTAATATGATCTATTTTAAGATAGGCCCTTAAAAGTACTGCTGTAGAAAGCGTTGTAGCTTATTCAGACTTTCAGGGACGGACTAGCTCAAACACACATAACCAAATTTTTTTTACACCCTGTACAATATGGACACGAAAACCATTTTTATAGATACTATGTACCTTTTACTAAAAATAAAGTACTCTTCGTGGAAACCGCTAAAATCAGTGGTTTCCGAGAAAAATCATCTTAAACGCAGTAGTACCTTCGAAGTGGTTAATTTCTAATATTGCAACAAAAATACTGAAAAAGTGCAGTAGACC
Organism: Philopedon plagiatum; assembly: GCA_963971165.1. Taxonomy (NCBI): domain Eukaryota; kingdom Metazoa; phylum Arthropoda; class Insecta; order Coleoptera; family Curculionidae; genus Philopedon; species Philopedon plagiatum. The sequence goes on along the minus strand of OZ020190.1, from coordinate 88,820,263 downwards.
TTTTTGTTTCAAAATGTGTACAGCTTTTGCAATCTGTTAATTTGAAATTAAACAAATAATGCATCATAAAGATCGTTCACGTTATAAGTTGTACCTACAGAGTGTTACGAAATTATGAGTAATTGCACAACTATTATGTTTTATTGCTCATAATTAAGTTCTAGATAAACTTTAAAAAATAATATTTAATCATAATAAATTTTCAACACCATAACATTAGATCATATCAAATTTTCCACATGGGCGCCTCCAATCTGAACGCACTTTCTTAGTCTACGAATAGACTGCCGCTGAGCTTGAAAAAATATGCCTGGTTTGCTTCGGATATTATTGGAATGGTATGCTATTCTTGCAAGTAATTCTTCCCGATTATTTACCGGCGTAGAGTAGACGAGATTTTTCAAGTGACCCCATAAATAAAAATCTAGGGGGTTTAGATCTGGGGATCTAGGGGGCCACGAAACTGGGCCCCGGCGACCTATCCAGCGATCAGGAAATGTGTTATCCAAATGTTCTCTCACTAAAATATCAAAGTGAGGTGGAGCACCATCGTGCATAAACCACATTTGTCTTCTAGATTCAAGGGGTACATCTTCCAACAATTCATTTAGGTTTTCTTGAAGGAACTGCAGATACCCTGCACCATTTAATCTGTGTTGTAGGACGAATGGTCCAATTAAGCGATTACCCAGAATTCCAGCCCACACATTTACATGGAATTTTTGCTGATGCTTCGTTTGGATTGTCGCGTGAGGATTTTCTTCATCCCATACGTGGAGATTATGTGAATTAATTACGCCATTTATTCCAAATCCTGCTTCATCTGTAAATAGTATCTTGGTTACAAAAGTATTAGTTTCCCTTTGTTTTTGGAGAAACCAGTTAGCGTAACAAACTCTCGCTGGATAATCATCAGCGGTCATGGCATGAACTTTCTGAATATGAAAAGGATACAAAAGTTGTTCTTTTAGGACTAGATCGACAATTGATAGTGACATGAAGTTGGTTTGACAACGTTCTTACGCTAGTCGATGGGTTCTCGGCAACAGCATCCAATAATCTTTCTTCCGTTTCAGGGGTCCGTACGGTTCTCTGACCACCCTCACCACCACGCTTGGGTAAAAAACTCCCTAAAAGGAAGATATGAATTTGCAAACAAAATTAACTCACAGTTTTCCTTTCTTACCAGTTTCTCGCAAACGGCGATCAATATTTATAAATGTTTTCCTGTCAGGTAAAATTCTATTTGGAAAAGCTTGACCATAAAGCCTTCTGGCTTCTGATGAATTACTTAAAGCTTGACCATATATGAGATGCATGTCAGCATATTCTTGAAAGGTGAACTCCATAATTAAATTTATCCTTAACTGATTGAAAACTCAAGTGATTTCTACTTGACAGTACCAGAATAAATATGGCAATTATTTTTCCTTTTTTCCATGGCTTGTTCTTTTTTTAAAATAAAAATGCATCAAAAGTTTAGCGGCAGTCTATTCATAGACCAAAAAAAATGCATCGAAGTTGGGAGGAGCGGCATGTGGAAAATTTTATACGATTACATATTATTTTTTAAAGCTCATTTAAATTGTTATTATTTTTAGTAAAAGTTACGTAGTATAGAAAAGCGGGCAATAAAACTTAATTGTGCAATTACTCATAATTTCGTAACACTCTGTACAACTTATAACGTGAACGATCTTTATGATGCATTATTTGTTTAATTTCAAATTAACAGATTGCAAAAGCTGTACACATTTTGAAAAAAAAAGGTCTACTGCACTTTTTCAGTATTTTTTTGCAGTATTAGAAATTAACCACGTCGAAGGTACTACTGCGTTTAAGATGATTTTTCTCGGAAACCATTGATTTTAGCGGTGTCAACGAAGAGTACTTTATTTTTAGTAAAAGGTACATAGTATCCAAAAAAATGGCTTTCGTGTCCATATTGTACAGGGTGTAAAATAAATTTGGTTATGTGTGTTTGACCTAGTCCGTCCCTGAAACTCTGAATAAGCTACAACGCTTTCTACAGCAGTACTTTTAAGGGCCTATCTTAAAATATATCATACTAAAAAATTATCGAAATCTACCGGGCGATTTAAAAGTTATTTAGAACAAATTAAATTCCATTGGCGTCCTTTAGGGGCCCGTATCTCCACAAGGATGGCTTATAGGAAAAATATATAGGAACTTGTGGTGTTATTTTCACCTCACGTACACACTGCCTAAATTTTGCCACATACTCCTTGGACACCCTGTATATATATATATATATATATATATATATATATATATATATATATATATATATATATATATAAATATATATATATATATATATGTATATATACAGGGTGTCCCAGGATAGGTGTTACGATAGGACAAATGGGTCAAAAAATTTTGAATTTGGAAATGGCATTTTGGGAACATGCCCCGCTTGGTCCAAAACTGAGGAATACAAAATTTCACTCGGATTGGTATTATACAGGGCGAGTTATAACTAAAAATATGAAAAATGGCCAAGAGTAAAGTACTCTTATTTGTCCAAATGGAACAAAAGCTTAGTAGAAAAAGTTGTTCAGAAATGTAACTAATATCATAATTTGAAATTACAGCTTTCTAGTCAATATTTTTATTTTTGTCAAATTTTTTGAAATGTAATAGTACATTTTCCACCACTATCGTATTCGGTTTTTTATTATACTTGGAAACTACGTTTTCTAACATGTAATATGTACATTTACCAGGTATAGCCTAATAATGTATTGTAATACGATATTGGTGGAAAATGTACTATTACATTTCAAAAAATTTGACGAAAATAAAAATATTGACTAGAAAGCTCTAATTTCAAATTATAATATTAGTTTCATTTCTGAACAACTTTTTCTACTAAGCTTTTGTTCCATTTGAAAAAATAAGAGTACTTTACTCTTGGCCATTTTTCATATGTTTAGTTATAACTCGCCCTGTATAATACCAATCCGAGTGAAATTTTGTATTCCTCAGTTTTGGACCAAGCGGGGCATGTTCCCAAAATGCTATTTTCAAATTCAAATTTTTTTGACCCATATGTCCTATCGTAACACCTATCCTGGGACACCCTGTATATATATATATACATCAGCCTATCATTTTTGCTTCCGAAAGGGGTCTAATCCCTATCATTTCTGCTACCGCTGCAAACTTGCTGCCGTATATCGGACGCAAGATTAACTTAGGCGTTTTTCTCGAACATGGCTATAAATTTTAAGTCCCACATTGTCGCAATGGCTGGTCCACAGTACCATACCTTACGTAAAGAAATAGTTCTTTGACAGTTTAAAGCATAAACTATTGGCGGGGAATAATAGCGGGACGAAATGGAAGTAAAAATGATCGAAAAATAAATGAAGACGTATAAATTTTAGTTGTAAAAATTTCCGATAGAGGCGCAAAATTATACATGCGTATATTAAAATTTTTACTGGTCGGTGGATTTTGCTACCAGAAACTTGGCAACGCTAAAGTATGGTAAAATTGTATTTAAATATTAGTTCTATAATTATGAAGTGTGCCTGACGCAGTGAACAGCATTTTCGCTAAGTGGTGTGCTTTTTAACCGTCTTCTCAAGAGGAGGTTATCAATTATTCGGCCCGCATGTGAGATTCTTTATATGTTCACGCATAATTCTTCAACGGACTTCTTCAACTTGGTTTGTCGATGAGTTTTTCCGAATGGTCTCGTTTTAAGTTTTTTTTTGCTGAAGTTATGTTTTTTTTTTTATTAAAAAAATATACAGCATGTCTTCGAAATGGAGAAAAATTTATTATTGATTTTACGAAAAAAGTGCCTGTTTATAAAAAGTTCCGCATCGTGAGAAAATAGCATTGCTATACAAAAATTTGATCTAGTACATACAGGGTGGCTCAAAAATAAAAAAGTCCTGATCGACGTGAAGCTAAGAAGACAAAATCGTTATTTAATGGTAAACTGCCACTGCAAATGTACAATTCAATAATATGTTTTTTTCATTAAAAAAATATACAGTATGTCTTCAAAATGGAAAAAATTTTATTATTGATTTTACGAAAAAAGTGTCTGATTATAAAAAGTTCTGCATCGTAAAAAAACAGCATTGCCATTCAAAAATTTGATACGTACAGGGTGGCTCAAAAATGACATAGTCATAATCCACGTGAAGCTAAAAAGACAAAATCGTTATTTAAAGGAAAACTGCCACTACAAATGTACAATTCAATAATGTGTTTTTTTCATTAAAAAATATACAGCATGTCTTCGAAATGGGAAAAAATTATCATTGATTTTACGAAAAAGTGTCTGTTTATAAAAGGTTCTGCATCGTGAGAAAATACCATTGCCATTCAAAAATTTGATCTAGTACATACAGGGTGGCTCAAAAATAAAAAAGTCCTGATCCACGTGAAGCTAAGAAGACAAAATCGTTATTTAAAGGTAAACTGCCACTGCAAATGTATAATTCGACAATGTTTTTTTTTCATTAGAAAAATATACAGCATGCCGCCGAAATGGAAAAATTCTTATTATTGATTTTACGAAAAAAGTGTCTGTTTATAAAAAGTTCTGCATCGTAAAAAAATAGCATTGCCATTCAAAAATTTGATCTAGTACGTACAGGGTGGTTCAAAAATGAAAAAGTCATAATCCAAGTGAAGCTAAAAAGACAAAATCGTTATTTAAAGGAAAACTTCCACTGCAAATGTACAATTCAATAATATTTTTTTTTCGTTAAAAAATATACAGCATGTCTTCAAAATGGAAAAAAAAATATTTATTTTACGAAAGAAGGGTCTGTTTATAAAAAGTTCTGCATCGTAAAAAAAACAGCATTGCCATTCAAAAATTTGATCTAGTATGTACAGGGTGGCTCAAAAATGGCAGTCATAATCCACGTGAAGCTAAAAAGACAAAATCATTATTTAAAGGAAAACTGCCACTGCATATGTAGAATTCAATAATATGTTTTTTCCCTTAAAAAAATATACAGCATGTCTTCGAAATGGAAAAAAAATATTATTGATTTTACGAAAAAAGTGTCTCTTTATCAAAAATTCTGCATCGTTAGAAAATAGCATTGCTATTCAAAAATTTGATCTCGTATAAACAGGGTGACCCAAAAATAAAAAGTCCTAATTCATGTGAAGTTAAGAAGACAAAATCGATATTTAAAGGTAAACTGCCACTGCAAATGTACAATTCAATAATATGTATTTTTCATTCAAAAAATATACAGCATATCTTCGAAAAGGAAAAATTTTTATTATTGATTTTACGAAAAAAGTGTCTGATTATAAAAAGTTCTGCATCGTAAAAAAATAGCATTGCCATTCAAAAATCTGATCTAGTACGTACAGGGTGGCTCAACAATGAAATATTCATAATCCAAGTGAAGCTATAAAGACAAAATCGTGATTTAAAGGAAAACTGTTACTGCAAATGTACAATTCAATAATATTTATTTTCATTAAAAAATATACAGCATGTTTTCGAAATGGAAAAAATGTATTATTGATTTTAAGAATAAAGTACCTATCTGTTTATAAAAAGTTCTGCATCGTAAAAAACTAGTATTGCCATTCAAAAATTTCATCTAGTACGTACAGGGTGGCTCAAAAATGAAATAGTCATAATCCAAGTAAAGCTAAAAAGACAAAGTCGTTACTTAAAGGAAAACTGCCACTGCAAATGTACAATTCAATGTTTTTTTTTTCATTAAAAAATATACAGCATGTCTTCTGCATCGTGAGGAAATAGCATTACTATTCAAAAATTTGATCTTGTATAAACAGGGTGGCTCAAAAATAAAAAATTCCTAATCCACGTGAAGCTAAGAAGACAAAATCGTTATTTAAAGGTAAACTGCCACTGCAAATGTACAATTCAATAATATGTTTTCTTCATTAAAAAATATACAACATATCTTCGAAATGGAAAATTTTTTATTATTGATTTAACGAAAAAAGTGTACCTTTATAAAAAGTTCTGCATCGTGAGAAAATAGTATTGCTATTCAAAAATTTGATCTTATGCTTACCGGGTGGCTCAAAAATGAAAATGTCATAATCCACGTGAAACGATTTAGCTCTAAAAAATAATAAAGGGGAGGAGGTGAGAGGGGATAAAACCGGAGCGACTGAGAATTTTTTGAAAATGTTGACTAATATGTCATTTTCGGGGTTATTGAGGTCAGAATTTTTTTTCTAGCAGGTGTTAAAAATTACCGTAGGGAGGGGGGGGGGGGGGGAAATAAAAAGGGGCGGCTGGGAATTTGTCCAAAAATGTTAACTAATGGGCCATTTTCGGGATTACTGAGGTCAGAAAATCTGACTTTGTGTAACAGATGCTAAATAAAATTTACGGATAAGGGAGGGGAGAGGGGATAAAAGGGCGGCTGAGAATTTCTCCAAAAATGTTAGCTTATTATTTTCAGAGTTATTGAGGTCAGAAAATCTAATCTTGTTGGAACTGATTTGTGACAGGTCATTTTTGTCACCGAATTAGTTTTGTTCTAATAATTAGTTTATTCACGAACGCCTGTTTTCTTAGTTATTTACCTTGATTCAGAAGATCTATTTTCGTTCTTCCGCTATGTGGCCCCCTTCCCTTGCTGTCCAGGCTACCCCCTGGGGGTGTTGATTGCCCTTTTATCTGGTCCAAATCGGCTTAACATGAGCTTGTCCATCTGTTGTAGTCTGCTTTAAAATCTTTCTTTCTGGCTTGGGCCTGAATTTTCGCCTTGCTTAAGGCCTTCCTGTGTGTACAGACAGTCGCCTTTAGTCTATTTATGATAACATATTTTTAGAGAATAAATTTTAAAAGACTACCTACATTTTGAATGAGATTTAATCCCGGTGTTTTCCACTGCCTTCACTGTCCTGGATTTCTGAATCTAGCGTTCCCTATTAATTAAAGTCCGAGATTTCCTTCTCTTTTCCTTTCCAAGATCTTTTTTTTTGAATTTTGTAAACATTTAATTGAGTTGTATGTTGAAGATTAAGAATGGAGTCTGTGGGTTTTCGTCGGACGGAACTTTAAGGCGTGTAGAGATGGTGCATCGGGGGTGGGAACCGACTGACCTGTTCGCATACACGAACAGTCCCAAAGCGCTTTTGGGAGCCGTCGATTTATGAACACGGCTGGTGCAGTAGCATTTTCGAGTGTGGGAAGGTTGGAATTTTGTAGCACTACATCATCGTCTTCCTTTCTGTAGTTTCGACATTCGGGGTTTCAGCTGTTAGTATTTGGATGCATCGTACTGAAATAGTGCGTCTCGATCAGTACCGGCGTAGGTACCTATAACGGTCAGTATTTCCGTAACTTTATTGTTTCACGCAAGAGGCCTCTGTATGATTTCAGTACCCTTGTTTGGTGGCGCGGCGACGATTGGAGTTCTAAGTTTCGGTGTTTTTTTTTGCGTTTGTTTCTCCGTTTGGGGTCGGAGACTTGTGCCATTCTGCATTCGGGGTCATCTGAGGGAGCAGCTTCTGGTCCATGCTTGGTTTTGGTTTGGATTTCGTAGTTCTTGCCGGTATGCCGTGGCGCCATCTTTAGACTATCAATTACTGCCATTCCGGTCAGTGTAGTTGCTTTCGCCCCCGATCATCTTCCGTGTTCTGTGGGTCCTTCTTGGCGCTGGCGCAAATATTAATGTAAGAACCATTTTGTTCGGAGGGGCGGTCCACTGTCGGGCATTTCCACTTTGGCTTTCAACGAAGATAGCAGTATCGCGGTGTCGGTTTCAGCCATTTTGAAGGCTCAAGTTTATGGATTAAGTTCCGGGACTGCGATTAAAAATTCATCTGCTGGATTATTGCTTACTGGGCAAGATTTTATCTGCATCTTCGTTTGTTAACATCATAATCAGGTGAGCTACCTTTTTTTTTTATATAGATGAGTTTTTTTCCGTTTTTTTTGTCTACCCGTCGACGCCATGTGCAGGCTGAAATTTTTCAAGTACTAAGGATTTCTTTCTTTATTTCTATCAAGCCACGAACATCGGCAACAGTTTGGCGGTCCAAACCCTGTGGTAACCTTTGCTGTGTGGTGCCCTTTTGCTGCCTGTGGAAGTTGGAATTCTAACCCTCCTTGCTTAAGGGGTAAGTTAAACCTTGAAGTTTTTTTGCCCCGTGTTTCTCTAATACTTAATAATCGTTTATTTGTTTACGCCCATGCATTATAATTTAAATTTTTGCGAACAATAGTTATCGAAAATTCTGCTTCACAATCTTATTCTCTCAGACTAGTTTTTTTTTTGGCTGCCCGGTGTGTGCTGCATCTTATTTTGAGTTATAATAGCTGACTAAATTATTACCATAATAACCAAGCCGCTCAACTGCTTTATTATTAGTATTACATTATCTAATTTGCATTCTTTTGAACGCGGGACTATATTTTTGAAGCTTGAATAGTGTGAAGTAAATTTCATACAATCTGTAAGCTATGTTTAGGGCCTCTTTATACCAGCTTATGGGCCAGCGGGAACAGCTAAGCTTGGATTTAAGTAGTCAGTCACTCGCGTAGTAAATGTAGATTGTTTTATCAAGTTTTTTTATTGACTGTCGCCAAGCACATACGGTGGTTATTGGGCTATCTGTAGCGTTAAGTTTCAAGCAGTAATTTATATAGATAAAGAGATTTGTGGTACTGGTTAGCTTGACATTGACAAGCCTGTCATATACCTCCGTTGAAGATTAAAGCGTTATAGCCAGTGTTTTTAAATTAATTAATTTGTGATTATTATTTTAGTCGCCATCTTATCAGGAAGGCTTCTTTTAATGTACTTAAATAATTTAAATCAAATAATATTAATATAAGTGCCACAGATCTTTATTCTTTTTTATAAGTTAAAAGGTGTATGAGCTGGAAGTTTCGGGCTTTATGCTTATGAAGCTGGAAAGTGTAGATTTATTTTAGCTTTTATTTATATCGATTGGTTGAGTAATTTTTTTTATGTGTTCAGAGGGGTTAACTTACTATTTAATTTTCAAATTTGTCACTATTGTTTTGGGGAAATAAACTTACTAGGCTCATACACATTTTACACGTTTTACACTTTTTATTTTATCATACCATTTGCTTAGTTGGAATTCAAGGTAGATAGATGCTTTGTATATATCTATGCTTATACTTTTGGTATCTCGTATTATTCGCTTGTGATTTAAGCTTTGTGTCTTTATTTATTTATTAATTTATTCATTTACGGTCATAAACACAAAAGTTACACACTAATTAAATTTAAATTTGTGATAGAGGTACATTAGCGGTATATTTTGCTTTTAATTTAATATTTGTGCTTTTATAAATGTACATAAACGGTGTGTATTTTCATTGTTTATATTCGAACGGTTTCTCCCTATACAGGGTGCTTTCTCTTAATTTAAATGATTAAAATTTTTGTGAAGTCAATTATTATTCTTGTGTTACCTTACATTGATCCACTTTATTTACACGAGTAGTGTTAACGCTTAGCTTTTGAGTCAAGCTACTATAGGGGTTTGAGGTTTTAATTATTTTACTTTTTTTGGCTCTTTTACTTTGAATATTACTTAAACGTTTTAAGTCAAGCTAACTGGGGTTTCATTTTTAGTTATTTTTACTGTCTTTGCTTAAGCCTTTTGCTTTGTTTATACCTGTAATCCTCGTGAACTCATAATTTAATTACCATTTATTTTTCTTTTGTTGTACTTTCATTATATTTTTATTGTTAATGTAAGGTAGCATAATACACCGTTAAACTGGTCAGTTGATGAACATTTAATTTTTGTAAATATTAACGCTTATCGCTGAGTATCAAGGAACTGTACAATTTTATTTAGTTATCAATGCCCTTGCGTAATAATTTCTTTTGTTTAGTAACGTAACTTTTTTAAATCTTACCATGAGTTTGTTTAAATTTTGCAATCTGGTTATCAGCGATTACTTATTTCATTGATAGTTTTTTTTTTTAATTAAAGTAACTTCATACTTTGTCTTTTTTTTGTAACTTAACTAAAATTCTGCGATTCAGTTTAAGCTGATGGCTTTCTCTTTTAATATTAAATTAATTAATTAATTAATAAAAAAAAATTTAATTAAATTTTGCGGATTAGGTCCAGTAAATTTTTTTTTCCTCCAAATATTAACCTTTTTTATTAACGTAACCTTTTAATCATATCTTAAGCTCGTTTAAATTTTGCAAATAATTACCTTCTCTTTTATTAGTAGTAATCTTTTCTGTTAACGTAACTTCTGATTTTATTTTTATTAATGTAACGTATGCTTTTTTTTATTAATTAAATTTTAATTACTGTAACTACTAGGAATTGTTTGTTCCTAGGGTCCTTGGTAGGGGCCACGAACCTCCCTACTTCTTCCGTAGGGGCTAGAAAGCACCCCTATTACATTGTCTTCGGTAGGGGATACGAACCATCCCTATTAATTTTTGGCGGGTGCTAAGGAGCCACCCTATGAATTTACCTGTACCTGGGGACAGACCTCAGGAAGTTTTTATTTTGGTTTAATTTAATTTATTTATTTTTGCGAGGGCAAAATCGCCCAACCTTATTTGTCACCACTTGTAACCTTTTTTTTTAATCAGTGTACAAATAAATGTATATAGGGTAAACTTATTAAGTTGTTTTTATCCAGCTCACTGCGCCCTCTGTTTAATTTTTAATTATGAATAGCGGGATTGTTGTGTGAGAAGCAGGTCCCTAGACCAACTAGGCGACTTCCAGTTTGTGTCGGTGTAAAAAAACTGGTGGCGTCCAATAGAACCTACCCAGCCTAACTGAGCTGAGGGCTAATTTGCAACGCGCTCTACTACACCTGCTTCCCTCAGAACACCCTGTTGTTCCTGTGTTTTTCTCTAGAGTACCTTTAAGAGTGATTTTAATGTTTTCAAGTTAAGCGGTAAGTACTTAGTCAATGATACTCATCATAGTATCTTTGACGGTTTTTAATCAAACACTTCTTATTGAGCAAAGTGCGTCGCAAATTTTTGGCGCCCAACGTGGGGCCTATTTAAAAAAAATTACCGCTTTTTTTTCTAATTTTACTCTTGTGCGTCTAGTGAGCTGGATGGAACTTTGAAAATTTCCGTCAATTTTAACTCTAACTGTACTAGCCCTGTATTACTGCATTTGATTTTGGCGATTTATTATCGATTTTATTTTGCGTATTACGTAACTTTGATTGTCTTTGAATTTGTGGTTTATTACCGATTTTATTTTACCTATTACGTAACTTTGATTTTTTTGATATTGCGATTTCTTATCGATTTTATTTTATTCATTTACGTGACTTTGATTATCTTTGCGTACTGAATTATGATTGCTGGTTTACGTGATTTACCTTTTTATTATTTCTTGCTATTTTCGCTGATTTAATTACCTTTATTTGCTATATTTGACTACACTATTGGTGTAGTTTTGCTAAATTTATTCGATTTACGCGATTGTACCTAGATTTGACTTTTTACGTTGACTTTTGAGTTGCTATTGTTTTTGTTCACTCCAAAATGGATTATAATATGCAGGTTAACCATCTTAGGAAAGAAATGCTAATTTATGAACTTACGATTCGTGGAGTACCGGCTAGTTATGCCAATACGGTAAAAGAACTTATAGTAGCGTTACGTCCAATTTTAGAAATGGAAAGGAAGGGTAACGTTTTTACTCGTCTGGCCTATACTTGTGTTTTTGTCGATGAATGTAACTATATAACTAGAACCTTGCATAATATTGATAGCGCGATTAAAAATGTCACCGGTGAATCCGCTAAAGAAAAATTTGAACGTTTACAATCTCAACTTGTTCACTTATTTACCCGCGTTCATCGTATTCCGGTTGCGAACCTTAGTGCCGCGGAATCGCAAACCCGTTCTGACTTGTTGCTCAAAATTTTAGCCAAATTAAACTGTTTGGACAGTCTCTTAAAACAAGATCCGAATTTAAGCACCTTGCTCGCTCGAGTTCATTCGGACGGTTCGGATTCGGATGCGTCGGATTCGGATGCGTCGAGAAATAGCAATGCGTCCAACAGTCGACCGCGTCACACACGCTCGTCGCCCAAAGTCATTCCAACCGTGGTTAGTCCCAATGTAACAGCTGCTGCCGCTTCCGTTTGCCATCATTCGTGTAGCAAAGCGCATCGTGTTGAAAAGTGGGGTATTAAATTTACCGGCGAGGCTGGACAGATGTCCGTGCATAATTTCTTGGAGCGAGTTTCGGAACTACGCGAAGCTCGAGGTTTTTCTGAAAGTGAACTATTTGTATCTGCTATTGATTTATTTACTGGTAAAGCATTGAAGTGGTTCCGCGCTAATCGTCATCGATTTTCGGACTGGTCTAGTTTGTCTGACCTTCTCTGTAAACATTTCGAACCGCCAGACTATCGTCATCGGTTATTTAAGGAAATTCTATATAGGACTCAGGATTCTACTGAGAATATCGTCGACTACCTTTCTAATATGAGTGCGTTGTTTAGAAGACATGGCTCCATCTCAGAGGACGTTCAACTTGACATCATTATACGCAACTTGTCGCCTTTTTATACTACCCAACTTCCGGTAGTCAGCAACTTAGAAGAATTAGAAGGAGAATGTCTCAAGTTGGAGTTAAAGAAATATCGCGCCGAGAACTATGTACCACCTCCTAAGAAAAGTTATAATTTTGTAGAGCCAGACTTTGCGTTCATTGCTGCTGAAACATCAGGCTTCAAAGATGATGAAGAGTTACCAATCGTTGACGTGGTGACCGAATCATCTCCGGCACCATCAACTTCTCGAGACGTGAGACAGTTACCCAGAGAGACACGTCCACCATCTCTAAAAATCTCTAGATCAATCTTCTGCTGGAACTGTAATAAGCCAGGTCATCGAAATAGCCAGTGCACTGAACAGCGCAGAATTCATTGTTACCGCTGTGGTGCACCAAGTGTGACCAGTAAAAACTGCCCTAAGTGTTCGCCGCCAGAGAAACAATTCTCAGAAGAGCCGATACGTCGCGAGACTGCTCCCCTTATTCTCACTTCACCGACCAACAACTTTCCTTCCGATAAAAACGCTGCCATTAACAACAACTCTGTTCCTAACGAAAACCTTTTACCGACCAACAACATTCTTTCCGACGAAAACCTTTTACCGAGCAACATCTTTCGTTCTAACAAAAACCATTCACCCCCTAACAATTCTGCCCCCAACAAAAATCTTTCGCCAACCAACAACTTTCTTTCTGATGAAAACCTTTCGTCGACCAATAACTCTCTTTCCAGCAAAAATCATTCACATGCTAATAACCCTTTTCCAAATAAAAAACTATTAGATCCTATCATAGCTCATGCGCATGGCGACCAGCGCCCCTATTTAGAAATTTCGATTTTAGGTTACAAAATATTAGGCTTATTAGATTCTGGAGCATCACGCACTATTGTAGGTCAACCCGGTTTCCGAATTTTGGAAAGTCTGGGATTAAAACTTATTAGGCAACAGACTGATTGTACTGTCGCGAATGGCCAAACTTGCTCCAGTTTGGGCTATTTTCAGGCTCCTGTAACTTTATTAAATAAAACTCGGGTGATAGATATTTTAGTCCTTCCCGAACTGTCCCACCAATTAATATTAGGCATTGACTTTTGGAGAACCATGGAAGTGATCCCCGACTTGAAGCAGGACGTCTGGCATTTTTCCACTGATGATCGACCTACGGAAATTTGTAGCGTTATAGATGGCAACTCTTTATCTGAAACCGACCGAGCGTGTTTAAATGCACTGGTTAAGGAGAAAATATCGGAAATGGGTACTGGTCTTGGCTGCTGCAAGGTAGCAGAACACGTCATTGAGCTTGAACCCGGCACTAGGCCCATTAAACAGCGTTACTACCCAGTTTCTCCATACAAGCAAAGGATTATGGACGAGGAAATCGACGAGATGTTGAAACTTGGCGTGATCGAACCTTCTAAAAGTCCTTGGTCCAGTCCAGTGTGTTTGGTACGCAAGAAAGATGACAGCTATAGGTTTTGCATAGATTTTAGAAAGCTTAATACAAAAACTAAGAAAGACGCATACCCTATACCTTATATCTCCGCCATTTTGGATCGCCTCAGAGACGCCCGCTACATTAGCTCCATCGACATAAAATCAGCGTTCTGGCAGGTACCTCTTAGTGAGTCCTCACGTGAATTAACTGCTTTCACTGTTCCAGGTAGGAATCTTTATCATTTTCTGCGCATGCCCTTCGGCTTGACCAATGCGCCTGCCACCTGGCAACGTATAGTGGACCGTGTATTAGGCGTTGATTTGGAAAATCACGTGATGGTGTATCTTGATGATATAATTATCATCTCCAGAACCTTTCCTGAACACCTCAGAATTGTGGGCCTAGTTTTTGACCGTTTGAAAGGTGCAGGACTCATAGTTTCCGAGGAGAAATGTCACTTTTGTAAGCCTGAATTACGATACCTGGGCTACATCGTAGACGCCCAAGGTTTAAGACCTGATCCTGAGAAAGTGCAGGCCATTGTGAATATAGCACCTCCACGAAATATCACCGAAATTCGACGTTTTATTGGCACCGCTTCTTGGTACCGGCGTTTTGTGCCGAACTTTTCAGCTATTATAGCCCCAATTACTCGGCTTACCAGGAAAAATGTCAAATGGGAATGGACTTCCGAGTGCCATCAGTCATTCAACTTGATTAAAGAAGCTCTTATTACAGCTCCCGTGCTTACATGTCCAGATTTCAATCGCACATTTACCTTACAGACTGATGCATCATTTTATGGCCTAGAAGCAGTTCTGACTCAGCAATTTGATGACGGGGAAAAAGTTATTTCCTATCTTTCACGCTCTCTCACCAAACAGGAGATGAAATTAACCGTCACCGAAAAAGAGTGCCTTGCCGTAATTTGGAGTGTAGAAAAGCTTCGTCACTATCTGGAGGGTGTACACTTTAAAGTCATAACCGATCACCATTCTTTGTTATGGCTTCATAATCTAAAAGATCCACAAGGACGCCTCGCTCGATGGGCTCTCCGTTTACAACCTTACGACCTTGAATTGATCCACCGTAAAGGCCGAGATCACGTCGTGCCAGATTTTCTTTCTAGGTCAGTGCCAGTGACTACTGATTCTGTCGCAGCTGTTGACGAACCACCGTCATCATTTTCTGACACCTCAGACAAATGGTACAAGGGCATGATGCAGAAACTAGAAGAACGTCCTGATAAATATCCTTGCTGGCGAGTCGAGAATGGCAATCTCTTTAAATATGTCAAGACAAACAATCCAAGTTTTCCAGATCATTCCACTTACTGGAAAATAGTAGTACCAAAGGATAAACGAAGAGAGATATTTCTTCGATGCCATGATAATCCAGCAGCAGGGCACGTGGGTGTTTTCAAAACCTTTTGGAAGGTCGCCGAGAGATATTATTGGCCGAAAATGAGATCCGACGTCGCTGGTTATGTCCGTGCTTGTAGAACTTGTGCTCAGAACAAAGTAGAGCAGAAACGTCCAGCTGGTCTAATGGGTAACCGCCCAGACATAAAAGAGCCTTGGCAAGCCATCAGCCTAGACTACATAGGTCCTTTACCTCGTTCTAAACAAGGTAACACTCATATTTTGGTGGTCACCGATTATTTTAGCAAGTACGTCGTGTTATTCCCGTGTCGATCGGCAACAGCAAAATCGTTGGTAAAGTGTGTCGAAGACGGCATCTTCTTAGTTTACGGAGCTCCTCAATTCTTAACGTGCGACAACGGAACTCAAATGAAATCCAAAGAATTTCAAGCCCTTTGCGATAAATATAAGGTTAGAATATTTTACACTGCTAATTATTATCCTAGAGCAGATCATACTGAACGCGTTAATAGAGTTATTAAAACGATGTTGCGCTCTTACGTTCAACAAAATAACCATCGAACTTGGGAAGATAATTTAACTGCTATCGGTTGCGCCATTCGCACTTCGCGACACGAAACTACGGGCTTCACCCCATACTGCGTTAATTTTGGCAGGGAACACAAGCTATTCGGTTCGGACTATGCTGAGGGTGTTCCTCCAGTAGAAACTGAGCGTCAAAATTACATTCGAGAACGAATAGAAGCTTTCAAACAATTATTTAGAAAAGTCCACACTAAAATCGAAGCTTCTCGTATTAAAAATCGACATAACTATAATTTGCGCCGACGCCCAGTAAGCTTTGTTCCTGGTCAAGAAGTCTGGCGTAAGAATAAAAGTATATCCGATGCAGCGAAGTATTATAGCGCAAAGTTGGCTCCGGAATTTGTAGGTCCGTTCAAGATCGTAGAAAAGACCGGCACGTGTACTTATGAGCTTGAAGATGAACACGGTGTTAGTAAGGGCATTTGGCATGTACAAGACCTTAAACCGGTATATGCCGAAACTGCATTTGGTGGTCCGTAGGAGTGAATGAATTGTTAGGCAACTCAAAGTCATTATTTACTTTATTACATTCCGTTGATTTTACTGTCATTAATTTACTATTACGTTTTACGTGTCATTTTGCTTCAATTTACTTATCAATCTATTGATTTCTGAATTTATTAACTTTCGAGTCCATAGCTTCAATTTGGTTAATTACATTTAATTTTTTTCCCTTCTTCTTTCGGTAATAATGGCTTTAGTGAGCTTTCTTTTATCGTTGCGTTAATTTTGACTCTTGGCCCAGTTTAAATTCTTGTTTTTTTTTACTTTCCTTGCTCAGTCGTGAGCAATTTTCATGCCCTGCAGTATGGGCGTGATGGTGTCTGAATCCATGTTGGCTCGAAGCTTGATGGATTTGGACATTATCGCTTAGAATAGTACTGCACTGGGTTAACTAGTTGAGGTAGGAGTCCTCTGAGTGCCGTCTATGCTCTGCAGTGTGGGCGTGATTGTGTTTGGATCCATCTGGGCGCGAGACTTGATGGATTTGGACACTGTCACTTAGAATAGCGCTGCACTGGGTTTACTACCTTACGCCTCGTTATCTTTTATCTGTCATTACCTGATTATCTTTACCTCATCGTCACTTGGTTTATAGTATAGTAACGTATAGTAACGTTTATGGTCATCTACTGTAGCTTACCTTTTTGCGTTTATCAGTCTCACGCAGATACCCATCTCGGCGCGAGATGAGATGGGGGTCGGTGTGTCACATGGTAATTTAAGTTTGATTACTTGGTTAGAAGGCGGTGATTAATTAATTTTGGACCTAATTTTCTTTATCGTTTTTTTTTATCTGCATTCACTATTAAGGGTTTTTTTTTCTATAGACTAGGGCCAAAAGTCTTTATTTATTATCTTGATTGGACCTTTTTTGTTTTACCTTGATTTGGACGTATTTACCTTGATGTGACTTTTTTTACTTTGATTTGGCTTAATTTTCTCTACCTTGACGTGATTTTATTATTATTCCCTATGTAATACTTTAATATCGTTGTTAGATGAAGTCGTGAATAATAAATGAAACCATCGTAGTCTTACTAACGTCTCCGTATATTCTCTATATCAATGTCATCAAAAAGTCAATATGCATGTCCCAAAAAGGGTTCATGCCGAGTTACAATAATTTGTTATGCTTTGTTGTTAACCTACATAAACCCGTTGTGCTTAATTGCTAATTGATTTTCTTAACTATTACCAATGTTACCTACAGGGCGTTTCATCCTCATATTACACCTCCCCGGCAATTTAAAGAATTTATATTTCCTTCAGAAATAGAAATTCCCGAAGAGTATAATATGAACGTAAATATTACCCTGAGAGATTCATAGCTATAACCCCATACTAGGTATGTGCTATAACAACAGAAAATTTTTATGAATAAACACAAAATAGTATTTCTATATAGCTAAACCTCCTACTTTTGTAAAAGTAGTATGTCCTTACAGTACAATAAAATAATAAATCCTTAAACTAGCATGGAAGGCATAGAGAAATAGTGAAAACAAGGAAAGGTGTATAAAAGTAGAGAATTAGAAGAATAGAGTTGTAGGCCCTTCTATCCATAATTACTTGCTAACTTACTCGCTAACTTACTGATAAAATAACTTAGTTCTATTTTTATGGATTAATTCGTGCTTATTGTCTTTCAAAATTGTTACATTTGGTGGTACATCCTCTTCCACTAAATATGGGCCCAGAAAGCAAGGATTTGAAATTTTATCACCCTTTTCGTTCTTTATTAAGATCATATCGCCCTTTTTATACTGGACCGGGTTACTTTTATCATCAAAATGCTGCTTTCTTTTAGTTTTAGACATTAACAAGTTGGCCCTCGCATCTTCCTGAGCCTTTTGTAATCTATACTTTAACTCAAGAGGATAGTTCTCAAAATTGTAGATAGGCTCCACCTCACTAATTAAGTTACTTGGAATCCGACATTTTTTGCCAAAAACCAACTCAAAAGGAGAATATTTAGTCTCGGTGTGTACAGTAGTATTATATGAAAAACACCAATAAGGCAGCCAAGTGCTCCAAGCCGCCTCATGGTTTTGTGTTTGGATTCTAAGATATGCACCTAGAACCTTGTGCGAATTCTCTAGAGCACCGATACTCTCGTGGTGATAGGCCGTTGAGAGACTTTGTTTTATTTCTAGAAGTTTACACGTTTCGCTCATTGTGGAGGAAATAAATTCAGAACCCCTGTCTGTTGCTGTCTCCATAGGAAAACCATATCGTAAGATAAAGTTATCTACAAAAGACCTCGCCACAGACACGGCATCTTTGTTTTTTAGCGGATAAGCCTCAACATATTTAGTTAACTCACACTGTAGCGTCAGTATATAAGCAAATCCATTTATGTCAGCCGGAAGTGGTCCTACGATGTCCAAATATACTTTCTGAAAAGCTGAAGTGGCTGTAGAGGTGATAACCATTGGTTCTTTGGTATAATGATTCGAATGTTTTTGTTTCTGGCAAATTTCACACCTTTTAACAAAATTTCGAACATCATTATCCAGCCCCGGCCAAAAATAAAATTTTTTAATATTATTTGTCATTCTGTTGACACCCGCGTGCCCGCTAGTTGGGAGTAAATGGAAATCATTCAATATAACCCGTCTTTCATCATTGTCCATTATTTTGCTAACACCTTGTACAATATTTATACGGGGGCCCCCCCAAATTGCTTTATTTTTTATTTGTTTACCTATCCATTTGATAAATTCTATATTATCTTTATTTTTTATTATATATAATTCAATTATGTTAGCTTTTCTACATATCTCAACCAAATCTCTCAACATTTCGTCTCGCGCCAATGTTGATCGAGTGTTTTGGTCTAGATATAAGGTAAGTTTTAACGGAACGTAATATAAATTTCCCACGCGTTCGGTAACATGTTCTGATAAAGAGTTTATTTGTGCCGATGACGTCAAACGTAGTTCGGTGCCGTTTTTGGGTTGCTTAAGGATTTCCGCAATATTTGGGTGATCAAGCCAAACATTGTTAGCATTATCCTTATCGTCCGCCTCCTTCTGCACCTCTCCACGCTTACATTGCCCCCTAGTCATAACTGCAATCATACTTTCGTTCATCTTTCTTAAGTCTTCTGAAGTTAAAACTATTCTAGATAATGCATCCGCCGTAACATTTTCATTCCCTTTTATATACTCAATATAAAAGTCGTACTCTTCCAAGCACAAACGGAATTTTGTTAACCTACTGCCGGGGTCGGTTTGAATAAAAAGATATATAAGCGGTTTATGATCAGTTAATATTTTAAAGCGCCGACCATACAAATATGGCCGAAAATATCTTACAGCCCAGAAGATAGCTAAAAGTTCTTTGTGTATGGTTGGATAGTTGATTTCGGCTTTATTCAAACTTCTACTGGCATATGCCACTGGTTTATTATTTTTATTTGATATTACCGCCCCGATAGAAAAGTTTGATGCGTCCGTTTGTACAATAAATTCATTTTGATTTGAAAAATCTGGGTAGTCCAGAACTGGATATTCAATAAGAGCATTTTTAAGAGATATAAAAGCTTTTTCACATTCACTCGTCCACTCAAATCTCGCATACTTCCGACATAATTTATTAAGGGGTACGGTAATTTCCGAAAAACTTGGGATAAATTTCCGGTAATAATTTGCAAAAGCCACGAAGCGCTTTACCTCATCAGCGGTTTTCGGGACTGGGTATTGTTTTAATGCTTTAATTTTGTCTGGATCGGGAGATACCCCTTCGGAACTTACAACATGACCCAAATAAAGTATTTCCTTTCTTAAAAATTCGCATTTAGAAGGGTTCAGTTTTAAATTCACTTTACGGAGCCTGGAAAAAACATCAAGGAGATTTTTGTTATGTTGGTTCAGACTTCTGCCAAAAACTATAAGGTCATCAAGGTACACCAAGCATTTTTCATAATTTAAACCTGCCATTGCCACGGTCATTAGCCTTGAGAAAGCACAAGGGCTAATTTTCAGCCCCATTGGAAGCCTCCTCATCTGCCATTGACCGCGATCGGTGGTAAAAGCCGTATACTTCCTGCTTTGTTCCTCTAGTTCTACTTGGTAATACCCTTGACTGAGATCTAGATGCGAAAAATAAAGAGCTCCTGCGAGAGAATCCAATATATCGACTACATTCGCGATAGGAAATTTGACGTCTACCAAATTTTGATTCAAAAATCTATAATCCAAAACTAATCTAGCACGTTTCTCCCCGGATGTGTCACTCTTTTTCGGTACCAGTAAAACTGGCGACGACCATTCACTCTGCGCTTCCTCAATTATACCATCTTCGCACATTTGAGAAATTTGCCTATTTATTTCTTCCTTATATACTTGCGGAAGTCTATACGGTTTTCTATAAATTGGCTGAGTATTTGGTTTAACTTGAATTGATTGTTTATACAGATTTGTAACAGTTAACTTATCCCCGGGCATATGAAAAACATCCGAAAATTTGGCACAAATTTGTTCTATGGAATCTTGTTCTTCCTTATTCAGATAACTGAGCTTCAGTAGCTTAAATAATTCTTTCACTCGTGAAGCATCATTTTTCTGAGGGTTAAATTGACAGCATTTATAGTTATTTATCGTTTCAGTTTTCGGTAGAAAATTTCTCAAACGTACTTCACTTTCACGCGTATTTAGAATTTTGACACTTTGCCTTGTTTAGGCTGCGCCATTATACCTGCCACAAACACACCCTGGCATAACTCATCTGGCATTATCACACATCCCTCATGTAAGCCCGTAGCTACATACTGAATCATTTCACACCTAGGAGGAATTACTAGGATGAAATCATTATATGTGTTTAAATCTAAAATTATTGTATCTTTGTTATTCAAAACAGTTAAGGTATGGTCTTCGTAATTTAATTTGGCCTTATATTTGTTCAAAAAATTTTCGCCGATTATACCGTCCATATTACACGCCAAAGTATCAAAAATGTAAAACTTTTCTCTAAATACCGTATTTCCTATACTAAGATTTAAATATACGTATCCCACTGACACTATGTTACCCCCAATTCCCTTAATTTCGAAAATTTCTTTATGCAATGGAATTTTTGGATCTAAACATTTTAATTTAAGCGCACACAATGATGCCCCTGTATCGACCAAAAAATCCACCTTTCTATTATTTACAAAAAAAGAAACGAAGTTTGAACATTTTTCGGAATAAGTAAAAATTTTATTACATTTATCATTTTTAGGCACGAAAAAAATTTGAGCTTTGCTGATCGCCTGAAGTACTTGTATTCGTAGTATTTTCGCGACGGTTATTTTCAGTTTGCTCAGCGAAATTCATTCTGTGACCTAGTGCCCGAGACCCTCTTATAATATTATTATTATTATTATTACCGTGAGTGAATGATCGACCTCTATGATACCTCGGAAAACGCTGATTACCCTGATTGAAATATACTGGAACATGATTGTTTTGTTGAATACTATTTCGTTGAAAATTAGCATTATTGTAAGACGCTCTGCGGTTATAATCGTTAATAAATCTTCCCTGCCTTCCTGCCCTAGTAAAATTCCTAGAAAACGGTCTGAAATACCCCCTTCCTCTGTGTGAAAAGGTAAAAATTTGGGTATTATTTTGGAAGGAAGTCTCTTCGTCTTGGGCTGCCCTAATGGCATCCTTCAAGGCTACAAAATTTCTTGAAGATATAATTGTGCTTAGCTTTTGATTTCTAAGGCCACTTGCAAACCTTTTTATTGCCATTTTTTCGTTTATTGGCCTTAGTGTATCAAAAGCGTCCGCCATGCCATCCGCTTGCGCAATGGTTAGGTTCACAAAAATATCTTCTAATTGCTTACCAAAATCCTCAATACTATTTTCCCCTTGCTTAGCAGAAAGCAATTTTACCTGGAGGGCAGTGTCCGACCTTTTAGTTAAAAGATGCGTTCTTATATCGCTCACCAATGTGGTAATAGAAGCATACGTTGATTTTAATCGTAGCTTAGCGCTATTTGAAAGACGTGGGTTTATCCTCGTCTTTAAGCATAGACTCATAAAATTCTATGGCCTCTATTAACCGAATGGTAGTGTCTTCCGAGTCATTCATCACTGGTAATAGATTCGTAGCAACTTTGATATCAAAAGAAGCCATTTCGGTTTCGGCACTTTGTTTGTCAAAACTCAGAATTTCGGTGTAAAGTTTTTTAATATTATTTACCGTCTCTTTAATGTACCTAATATCAGAATCCCCTAACTGAGCCTTACTTATTCTTTCGTTTACAACAGAAAGTTCATTACTTAGTTGGGCATAACATAGTTTTGCCTCTTTTATTTTGGTTTGAACTATAGGCGCTCTTCGTCTCTCGTGACTTAATTTTACCAGGTTAGTTCTAATATTTAATAAAGAGTTACAAATCTCGCGAATTTTATCTCCCATTAATATTGTATCCGAAATATCTACTCCAAAATTTGACAACTGGGCCCATATTCTAGAACTCCCATAAATTCATTTTATAAACCCTAATTTTACATTTAAAACTTACATGCACAATCTTTAAATATTTCTATATACTACTATTTTTATTACTCATTCTCTACTAATCTGTCCATATTACACGTATACCTCCATTTTGTTTATTTGTTCTTCTTTGTCCTAAAAAAAACCCTACAAAAGAACTTTAAAATTATAGTTTCTCCTCCTCTTCTAGCTCTGCCCTGGATTTGTGCAGGTCATTTTTATATATTTCCCGCCGGATGGTCCGTGTTAAACTTTTTCTTACTTGCTTTAGGGCCCAACCAACTAAAAGCACAAGTGCTGAGGCTACCAAACCTATCAGGAGCCACTCGGATAAACTTAGCCCACTGTTTTTGGAAATCTCGCTTCTTGCATCACCGTTTGAGGCCTGGTTAATTACTATCTCCTCCTTTGTCTTGGCATTGCCCATTTTTTCCTTTGTATAAATTTAGTACCATCCATCCATTAAAATAATTTTCCTCTTCGTTTTTTTTCTTATAGTTACTATCCTGGCAGGATCGCCATGTAATACTTTAATATCGTTGTTAGATGAAGTCGTGAATAATAAATGAAACCATCGTAGTCTTACTAACGTCTCCGTATATTCTCTATATCAATGTCATCAAAAAGTCAATATGCATGTCCCAAAAAGGGTTCATGCCGAGTTACAATAATTTGTTATGCTTTGTTGTTAACCTACATAAACCCGTTGTGCTTAATTGCTAATTGATTTTCTTAACTATTACCAATGTTACCTACAGGGCGTTTCATCCTCATATTACACCTACTTGTGTCTGGAAATTTCGGTTATTTGAACTAATATGTGTTTTTGCTCGAGTATGACTTTGTCTTTCCTTTGGGGATTTAGAGTAGAAACACAATTTTCTTTCTCTTCTTTTGCTGATTTTGTGAAGTTGAGAATACCACTTATGGTGGGATTCACTGCTAGTTGTTGGCAAGTAACCCAATTTTCTTTATCTCGATTTGCGAACCTTTAGTTTGATGTACTTGTTTCATTTACTTTTGGTTAATTACCTTTTTTTACATTTGCGGTTGTCTTTGCGATAATTTACTTACCTTTACGATAATTTTCTTTCCTTTGCGATAATTTGCTTACTTTGCGATACTTTTCTTACCTTTGCGATAATTTGCTTACCTTTGTGTTAATTTACTTTCCTTGGCATTTATTTGCTTACCTTTGCGTGATTTCGATTACCTTTGCGTTCATTCCGTTCCTTTTTTTTCATTCCTTGATTTACTTACCTTATCGCGATTGGCCTTTGATTGGCTTTACTTTACTTTAATACCTTTGGTATTTTATTTATTTGGATTTGTCTTCGGTCTAGGTTTTGGTAGGACTATAGGTTAGTCTCCGGCCATTTCAGTATTTACTGGTTCTGCGCCTAGATCCTTATTGATATATTTTGTCTATCCACCGTTTAGACAAGATAAAACTATCCCGATTGCGTCTTTACCTTACTTTGGCTTTATCGATTTTGACATTTGTCCCTATCTCGTTTTACAGGCTGCACGGTGTTGGGTGCTACCGGATGTCGCTTCGACGCTCTTTGTTAGATCATGGATCCTTCGGAGAGCAGACCGACTGGAAGGGCTGTTCAGAGGGGGCGGAAGTCTGACCCCTGGGGTAACAGTTTGCCCATCGAACTTGTTCGGCGGGCCAGGGGAGGACCAAGCTACTTTGTTCGGCCTGAGCTCAAGTCGGCCTATTAGGTTGCGACAGGCCGGTGGCAGTGCCACCGCTCAGAACACCCTGATTAATTTTTTTTGTTTTATACAGGGACCGATGTGCTTCCCATTTGGTACATCTTTTAGCTTGGTGGATGCTACAATCCACTCCCTTTTGTATGGTGGATCATCTGGGCTATCCCTCTTTTCTTATCATTTTACTTATGTTGTATTATATTTATCTTTTCCTTTTTAGTTGTCCACCCTTTGGTTGGTTTGACGCATGTCAATTGGTGATTTAATTCGGGACGATTCTACGGTGTGAGGCTAGTAAACGAGGTTCCCCACAATATTTTTGGGTGTAACGCAATGCTAGCTCCCTTACCAACTTAGGGTTTACGTTCCACACCGAATCTTCCTGGAGGAGGTCGCTGGGTGACTAGTGGCAAAGGGACCAAAGATTTCTTTGAGTATTTAGTTATTTTAAGATTGAGTTATCAGTCTTGTTAGTTAGTATTAGTTATATGGTACTACCTTGGGTTCCCACGTATCTTCACTTATGTTTTTTTTGTTGGCGCCAGCATAGCGCAGGTAATTTATTTTCTTTTTCGATTTTCTTGTATCATACAGAGAGCCTCTGATCCTTATCGTCGGTTAATTTTAATTGGAAAATTTCCCTCCTTTCGTAGGAGAGGGGGAGTTGTGACAGGTCATTTTTGTCACCGAATTAGTTTTGTTCTAATAATTAGTTTATTCACGAACGCCTGTTTTCTTAGTTATTTACCTTGATTCAGAAGATCTATTTTCGTTCTTCCGCTATGTGGCCCCCTTCCCTTGCTGTCCAGGCTACCCCCTGGGGGTGTTGATTGCCCTTTTATCTGGTCCAAATCGGCTTAACATGAGCTTGTCCATCTGTTGTAGTCTGCTTTAAAATCTTTCTTTCTGGCTTGGGCCTGAATTTTCGCCTTGCTTAAGGCCTTCCTGTGTGTACAGACAGTCGCCTTTAGTCTATTTATGATAACATATTTTTAGAGAATAAATTTTAAAAGACTACCTACATTTTGAATGAGATTTAATCCCGGTGTTTTCCACTGCCTTCACTGTCCTGGATTTCTGAATCTAGCGTTCCCTATTAATTAAAGTCCGAGATTTCCTTCTCTTTTCCTTTCCAAGATCTTTTTTTTTGAATTTTGTAAACATTTAATTGAGTTGTATGTTGAAGATTAAGAATGGAGTGTGTGGGTTTTCGTCGGACGGAACTTTAAGGCGTGTAGAGATGGTGCATCGGGGGTGGGAACCGACTGACCTGTTCGCATACACGAACAGTCCCAAAGCGCTTTTGGGAGCCGTCGATTTATGAACACGGCTGGTGCAGTAGCATTTTCGAGTGTGGGAAGGTTGGAATTTTGTAGCACTACATCATCGTCTTCCTTTCTGTAGTTTCGACATTCGGGGTTTCAGCTGTTAGTATTTGGATGCATCGTACTGAAATAGTGCGTCTCGATCAGTACCGGCGTAGGTACCTATAACGGTCAGTATTTCCGTAACTTTATTGTTTCACGCAAGAGGCCTCTGTATGATTTCAGTACCCTTGTTTGGTGGCGCGGCGACGATTGGAGTTCTAAGTTTCGGTGTTTTTTTTTTGCGTTTGTTTCTCCGTTTGGGGTCGGAGACTTGTGCCATTCTGCATTCGGGGTCATCTGAGGGAGCAGCTTCTGGTCCATGCTTGGTTTTGGTTTGGATTTCGTAGTTCTTGCCGGTATGCCGTGGCGCCATCTTTAGACTATCAATTACTGTCATTCCGGTCAGTGTAGTTGCTTTCGCCCCCGATCATCTTCCGTGTTCTGTGGGTCCTTTTTGGCGCTGGCGCAAATATTAATGTAAGAACCATTTTGTTCGGAAGGGCGGTCCACTGTCGGGCATTTCCACTTTGGTTTTCAACGAAGATAGCAGTATCGCGGTGTCGGTTTCAGCCATTTTGAAGGATCAAGTTTATGGATTAAGTTCCGGGACTGCGATTAAAAATTCATCTGCTGGATTATTGCTTACTGGGCAAGATTTTATCTGCATCTTCGTTTGTTAACATCATAATCAGGTGAGCTACCTTTTTTTATATAGATGAGTTTTTTCCGTTTTTTTTGTCTACCCGTCGACGCCATGTGCAGGCTGAAATTTTTCAAGTACTAAGGATTTCTTTCTTTATTTCTATCAAGCCACGAACATCGGCAACAGTTTGGCGGTCCAAACCCTGTGGTAACCTTTGCTGTGTGGTGCCCTTTTGCTGCCTGTGGAAGTTGGAATTCTAACCCTCCGTGCTTAAGGGGTAAGTTAAACCTTGAAGTTTTTTTGCCCCGTGTTTCTCTAATACTTAATAATCGTTTATTTGTTTACGCCCATGCATTATAATTTAAATTTTTGCGGACAATAGTTATCGAAAATTCTGCTTCACAATCTTATTCTCTCAGACTAGTTTTTTTTTTGGCTGCCCGGTGTGTGCTGCATCTTATTTTGAATTATAATAGCTGACTAAATTATTACCATAATAACCAAGCCGCTCAACTGCTTTATTATTAGTATTACATTATCTAATTTGCATTCTTTTGAACGCGGGACTATATTTTTGAAGCTTGAATAGTGTGAAGTAAATTTCATACAATCTGTAAGCTATGTTTAGGGCCTCTTTATACCAGCTTATGGGCCAGCGGGAACAGCTAAGCTTGGATTTAAGTAGTCAGTCACTCGCGTAGTAAATGTAGATTGTTTTATCAAGTTTTTTTATTGACTGTCGCCAAGCACATACAGTGGTTATTGGGCTATCTGTAGCGTTAAGTTTCAAGCAGTAATTTATATAGATAAAGAGATTTGTGGTACTGGTTAGCTTGACATTGACAAGCCTGTCATATACCTCCGTTGAAGATTAAAGCGTTATAGCCAGTGTTTTTAAATTTATTAATTTGTGATTATTATTTTAGTCGCCATCTTATCAGGAAGGCTTCTTTTAATGTACTTAAATAATTTAAATCAAATAATATTAATATAAGTGCCACAGATCTTTATTCTTTTTTATAAGTTAAAAGGTGTATGAGCTGGAAGTTTCGGGCTTTATGCTTATGAAGCTGGAAAGTGTAGATTTATTTTAGCTTTTATTTATATCGATTGGTTGAGTAATTTTTTTTATGTGTTCAGAGGGGTTAACTTACTATTTAATTTTCAAATTTGTCACTATTGTTTTGGGGAAATAAACTTACTAGGCTCATACACATTTTACACGTTTTACACTTTTTATTTTATCATACCATTTGCTTAGTTGGAATTCAAGGTAGATAGATGCTTTGTATATATCTATGCTTATACTTTTGGTATCTCGTATTATTCGCTTGTGATTTAAGCTTTGTGTCTTTATTTATTTATTAATTTATTCATTTACGGTCATAAACACAAAAGTTACACACTAATTAAATTTAAATTTGTGATAGAGGTACATTAGCGGTATATTTTGCTTTTAATTTAATATTTGTGCTTTTATAAATGTACATAAACGGTGTGTATTTTCATTGTTTATATTCGAACGGTTTCTCCCTATACAGGGTGCTTTCTCTTAATTTAAATGATTAAAATTTTTGTGAAGTCAATTATTATTCTTGTGTTACCTTACATTGATCCACTTTATTTACACGAGTAGTGTTAACGCTTAGCTTTTGAGTCAAGCTACTATAGGGGTTTGAGGTTTTAATTATTTTACTTTTTTTGGCTCTTTTACTTTGAATATTACTTAAACGTTTTAAGTCAAGCTAACTGGGGTTTCATTTTTAGTTATTTTTACTGTCTTTGCTTAAGCCTTTTGCTTTGTTTATACCTGTAATCCTCGTGAACTCATAATTTAATTACCATTTATTTTTCTTTTGTTGTACTTTCATTATATTTTTATTGTTAATGTAAGGTAGCATAATACAGCGTTAAACTGGTCAGTTGATGAACATTTAATTTTTGTAAATATTAACGCTTATCGCTGAGTATCAAGGAACTGTACAATTTTATTTAGTTATCAATGCCCTTGCGTAATAATTTCTTTTGTTTAGTAACGTAACTTTTTTAAATCTTACCATGAGTTTGTTTAAATTTTGCAATCTGGTTATCAGCGATTACTTATTCCATTGATAGTTTTTTTTTTAATTAAAGTAACTTCATACTTTGTCTTTTTTTTGTAACTTAACTAAAATTCTGCGATTCAGTTTAAGCTGATGGCTTTCTCTTTTAATATTAAATTAATTAATTAATTAATAAAAAAAAATTTAATTAAATTTTGCGGATTAGGTCCAGTAAATTTTTTTTTCCTCCAAATATTAACCTTTTTTATTAACGTAACCTTTTAATCATATCTTAAGCTCGTTTAAATTTTGCAAATAATTACCTTCTCTTTTATTAGTAGTAATCTTTTCTGTTAACGTAACTTCTGATTTTATTTTTATTAACGTAACGTATGCTTTTTTTTATTAATTAAATTTTAATTACT
The DNA here is from genome assembly GCA_963971165.1 of Philopedon plagiatum. Taxonomy (NCBI): domain Eukaryota; kingdom Metazoa; phylum Arthropoda; class Insecta; order Coleoptera; family Curculionidae; genus Philopedon; species Philopedon plagiatum. Next base: position 88,791,124 of record OZ020190.1, on the reverse strand, counting down.
GTAACTACTAGGAATTGTTTGTTCCTAGGGTCCTTGGTAGGGGCCACGAACCTCCCTACTTCTTCCGTAGGGGCTAGAAAGCACCCCTATTACATTGTCTTCGGTAGGGGATACGAACCATCCCTATTAATTTTTGGCGGGTGCTAAGGAGCCATCCTATGAATTTACCTGTACCTGGGGACAGACCTCAGGAAGTTTTTATTTTGGTTTAATTTAATTTATTTATTTTTGCGAGGGCAAAATCGCCCAACCTTATTTGTCACCACTTGTAACTTTTTTTTTAATCAGTGTACAAATAAATGTTTATAGGGTAAACTTATTAAGTTGTTTTTATCCAGCTCACTGCGCCCTCTGTTTAATTTTTAATTATGAATAGCGGGATTGTTGTGTGAGAAGCAGGTCCCTAGACCAACTAGGCGATTTCCAGTTTGTGTCGGTGTAAAAAAACTGGTGGCGTCCAATAGAACCTACCCAGCCTAACTGAGCTGAGGGCTAATTTGCAACGCGCTCTACTACACCTGCTTCCCTCAGAACACCCTGTTGTTCCTGTGTTTTTCTCTAGAGTACCTTTAAGAGTGATTTTAATGTTTTCAAGTTAAGCGGTAAGTACTTGGTCAATGATACTCATCATAGTATCTTTGACGGTTTTTAATCAAACACTTCTTATTGAGCAAAGTGCGTCGCAGATTTTTAAAAAATTAACGAGAGGGGGAGATATAAAGGAGCGAATGGGAATTTACCTAAAAATGTTAAGTAATATGTAAGGCTGCCCACTTGAATGCCACACCAGTGGCGCCCTTGGAAAAAATATGCGTCCGGTGAGCGGGCGTCCTTAAGAAAAATACGCGCCTAGGGAGCGGAAGACCTTAGGAATAACACGCGTCGGGGGAGGGAACGACCTTGAGGGAAATAAGTTTCTTTAAAACGGACGACCTTAGAAAAATACGCGTCTGGGGAGCGGACGACCTTGGGGAAATACGCATCTAGGAAAGCGGACAAGCTTGTAAAAATACGCGTCTGGGGAGCGGGCGATCTTGAGAAAAATACGCACCTGGGAAGTGGACGACCTTGATGAAAAGTCGCGTTTGAGGAACGGAGGACCCTGGGGAATAGACGCGTCTGGGGAACAAACGATCTTGGAAAAAAGTACGCGCATGGGGAGCGGACGACCTTGGGAAACGCGTCTGGAGAGCGGACGCCGTTAAGGAAAATACGCATCTAGGGAGCGGATGACCATGGAAAGAATTACGTGTTTGGGAACCGGAGGACCTTAGAGAAATGTGCGCCTGGGAAACTGACGACCTTGGGAAAATACGCGTCTGGGGAGCGGACGCCCTTTAAGAAAATACGCATCTAGGTTCCGGACGACCTTGGAAAAAGTACGCGTCTGGGGAACGGACGACTTTGGGGAAAAGGAGCTGGTGGGAATTTCTTCGAAAATGTTAACTAATATGTTATTTTCGAGGTTATTGAGGTCAGAAAATCTAATTTTGTGTAATGGACGTTAAGAATAACGTCGGGGTGGGGTGATATTAGGGCGCAACTGGGAACTTCTCCAAAAATGTTAACTAATCTGTCATTTACGGGGATATTTAGGTCAGAAATCTAATTTTGTTGAAACTTATTTTTAAAAAATTAACGCCGGGGGGGGGGGGGATAAAAAGGAGCAACTGGGAAATTATCTAAAAATGATAATGTTGTTTTCGGGGTTATTGGGGTCAAAATATTTAATTTCGTCTAACATTTAAAAAAACTAAGGGGGGGGGGGGGATAAAAACGAGCGAATGGCAATTTCCCCAAAAATGTTAACTAATAAGTATGTCAATTGAGGTCAGAAAATCTAATTTTGTCTAACGAATGTGAAGAAAATGAACGGCACGGAACGGAATATTTCATAAGTTTTTAACGAAGACTTATTAACTATGACAGGAAAAAAACCTGTCAAAACGTACCTGATCAACTAGAATATCCTAATTTAAACCATGCAGTACTAAATCTTAAACCATCTTAGTGTATCTGAGCGTTAATGTTTAAACACGTGTTTTTTTTTCAGTTTTTAATAAATCAACCCCTAAGGGGGTATTACAGTGGTATTTAAAGTTTGTAATGGAGAGTGGAAAGCTAGTTATTAAATAAAACAGCGATGCATGCCTGCATATCTTATTTCAATAGGTATACTGCAATTGCTGCAATACAAAACTACCGTTAAAGTGTCAAAAATCAATGGTGTTGTAAGTGGAGTGTAAAGTAGAAATAGAACAGTTTTACTGTACAGGGTGTAAGTTAGGAACAATGAAATTTTATTTTCTATTAGATACAACAGCCGCGTAAAATTTTCTTTTCTTGTTGGAGCTTTAAAAGTTTTAGTACTTTTAATTTTAAGGCTTTTTTATTACAAAAAAAAACTATACCATTTTATATTTGTTTTTAAAATATAACAAGTAATCGATTTGGGATATAGTTTGTACTAGCCCATTTTAAAGGTATAATATCAAGAAATAATCGCACTTTCTTATGGCAATTACCACTTCATTATAAATGGAGGTTATTAATTTTAATTTGACATTTCTACACATCCTAAATTTATCTTTTCACGTAATATTTTTGCATTTTTAAAAATCATTTCTAATTTTAGTAATTTCAACTGTTTACTTCTCTCGCTAGAAAAAAATCACTTCCCGGGATTTTTTCAGATCTTTACGTGTTGAGGTCCCTATAACAGATGGTCTCCCATTTCCGTCGGTTTGTCTGTCCGTCTGTCTGTCGGATTGTCTGTTGGAGCGAACGCTTAAAACTGCTTGGCCAAAAAGAAAAGGAAAAATTTTGCATATGGACTACTTTTCAACCTGGCTTGGAACAGGCTGTATTTCCGGTGAAATATATACAGAGCACCTTCAAAATTAGTTTCTATTTTTTGTTGCTCAAACTCGAAAACGATTTATGTTACAGAAACTGTATTTTGTACATATAGTTGACATATAAATTGCAAAATTTTTTGAAGCTTAAGTTTAACAAAATGATTAAGTTTTATAGACGTTTTAGATACGTTTCCTGTGTAACATTTTCACCTATTTCGATTGATGCGGCTTTTCGAAAAAATAAAAACTTAAAAAATTATTTAACTAAAACTACATTTTGGAATTTATTTGTTAAATAAAAAAACTAGCTCGCCAGTTCCTGTGGTCGACATTTTACATTATCTTTGTAGCATATTAAAAAGGTTTATTTCGGTTAGTAAATTTAACTGTACCTACTTAACTGTTATTTAAATCGCTCTTTCTTTATAAGTTGGCGAGAAAAATTAAAAATAAACTAACAGTATAAAATTTGGTTGTCTTATCTTAACACTTGCCAATTTAAACCCTTAATTATATAAACCTGAGCACTGAGCAAGGAGCAAGACCTTAATTGCCAAATTATACCTGTCTTATCAATAGTGATTCCAGCCAAAAAGCATTAAGAAGAAACTTGCTTGTGTCTGTCGACATTAAATATATCTGTTTTAGTTTTATTAGGTGGATAATTTTTGTTGGACGCCTTGTCATTTGAGCTAATCTGGTGACTTAACCCAAATAAAATAAACGAAAGTTATAATAAAAATAGGTTTTTATTATAATTCGCCATCTTATCTCCAGGTTCCAGCAAAACAACTCAAAATAAACTTAAATCATGGAATGAGGTAAGGAGAGTCCATGGCTCAAAACTCCTTTTTATAGCGATCTCATATGTAAAGAATGCGAAGAACTCTTGGTAAAAAAGCGCCATTCTGTGATAGCAATGTGTACATGTCAGTGCCATGTCAGTAAATTAAAATAAAAATTGTCAGCCTTGATCTATCACCTATATATTAATTATCACTTTTACCAAAAGGAGGGCAAATGTCTGACACCGTTACTGTTATGAAGAATTGAAATTTGTCGACGGCTAAGCATTCCTAATTTCACATAAAAATAAACTAAAAATAATATTATATTATATAAGCATGGAAAATACTTACAATATTGTTATTCATATTACTATTCTTATCAATCTTTTTATTCTTCAATAAATTTTACAAATTAAGAAATAAGCAGTAAAAATGTTTATAATATTAATATTATTTTAACTTATATTTTCAACTTGCATTTTAGGTTAAAAAAATAAATTATAATTCAAAAAACTAAAAACCCCGCTTTTATGAGTAGCGCACTAAAAAGTTCAAAATAATTATTTTCCTTTGATAGTTACCTAACAGTAAACCGGGGTGCGTAGTGAGCATTTCGTGAGAAAAGTAAAGCAACTTACTCAATGCGCCTTCCTTTACTTCGCACACATGTATATCCCGGTTTTCTGTTAACTTGTAGAGCTATAAAACATTTGGTATTAAAATAGGAAATTAAAGTTTAAAGCGTGGGGCGCACTTACATAATATAGCGGTAGCCACACATAAGTACCTAAAAGCGTGTTTTTTAGTTTATAAACTATATTTTTAACTTTTTAGTGCGCTACTAATAAAAAAGTGTTTTTAGTTTTTTAAACTATACCTAATTTATTTTTAACTTTTTAGTGCGCTACTGATAAAAACGTGTTTTTAGTATTTTAAACTATAATTTATTTTTAACTTTGTAGTGCGCTACTCATAAAAGCGGGTTCTTTTAGTTTTTTAGTGAATTAGTTTTGGAACATACACGAGGTCTCAAAAATAATATTAATTTTTTTATTACCGATTTTACAAAAAAGTTCCTATATCTTTATAAAAAGTTCTACATTGTAAAAGAAGCATGGTTATTCAAAAACTTGATGAAGGACAATACAGGGTGGCTCATAAAGCTGAAAGTCCCAATTTTAATGTAAATTTTTAGCCACCCTCTATGCCCTATAAAAATATTTAAACCATGCTCTTTTTTCACAATATAGAATTTTTTATGAAGATATACTTTTTTTGTAACGGCGATTTTAAAAAATTAATTTTACTTTTGGGACCTCCTGTATGTTCCAAACATATCATAAAAAGAACTCTTGTATGCACATTTGCAGTGGCAGTCTACCTTTAAATAACGATTTTGCCTTTTTAGCTTCACGTGGATTATGACTTTTTCATTTTTGAACCACCCTGTACGTACTGGATCAAATTTCTGAATGGCAATGCTATTTTTTCACGATGCAGAACTTTCTGTAAAAATACACTTTTGTCGTAAAATCAATAATACATTTTTTTCCATTTCGGAGACATGCTGTATATTTTTTTAACGAAAAAAACATATTATTAAATTGTACATTTGCAGTGGCAGTGTACCTTTAAATAAAGATTTTGTCTTTTTAGCTTCACATGGATTATGACTTTTTCATTTTTGAGCCAACCTGGGCGTACTGGATCAAATTTCTGAATGGCAATGATATTTTTTCACGATGCAGAACTTTTTATAAAAATACACAATTTCGTAAAATCAATAATACATTTTTTTCCATTTCATCATATTTTTAATGAAAAAACGTATTATTAAATTGTACATTTGCAGTGGCAGTGTAATTTTAAATAAAGATTTTGTCTTTTTAGCTTCACGTGGATTATGACTTTTTCATTTTTGAGCCACCCTGTACGTACCTACTGGATCAAATTTCTGAATGGTAATGCTATTTTTTCACGATGCAGAACTTTTTATAAAAATACACTTTTTTCGTAAAATCAATAACAAAAATTTTTCCATTTCGAATACATACTGTATATATCTTTTAATGAAATGTCCCATTACAATGTTATAAGTCAAGCTAATAAAAGCATGTTAATAAAAGATCGATGGTTTTGTAATAGACTCATAGCACCTTGGTTATCTCATCCTGCTCTTGGCGTAAAGATTTACATGTCTTCATCATATTATGAGGAAACAATTAATTATACCTTTAAGTTATAAACAGCCCAGTCCCTCAAGCTGTTTCTGGTGACAGATTAGTCATACCTATCATTGGTTCAAAAGCGCTGTGTAATCTTTCCCACCTTCGGACTTTTCAAAATTCTGGCAACACGGCAGTAGTAAAAATGATAGAGAAGTGTCCAAATATTATACGGCTCGGCAGCAAAATGCGCCGACAAATGTACAAAATTATACGCCGGACGCAAATTTGATTATAATATGAAAGGAGTTGAAAATGCTGCATTATAAAATAAAAGGTATATTTTAGTTTTAAGAGATATTTAAAATAAAAATTAGGAGCAATACAAAAAAAAGGAAAAAAATCGATATACAAAGCCTAAAGCCTCTATTTGTAGGGGACGCAAAAATGATATATATATATATATATATATATATATATATATATGGATATATATATATATATATATATATATTATATATATATATATATATATATATATATATATATATATATATATATATATATATATATATATGAACGAATCTCCAATAGATCCGGAAACAAAACAAAAACTCATCCCCAGGGAAAAATCGAGCAGATGCCCGAAACTATATGGACTTCCGAAAATACACAAAGAACTAAGACCGATCGTCAGTGCCTTCAACTCCCCACTACAAAAATTGGAAAAATACCTAGCCGGCATCTTGCAACCATCAGTTGAAAAAGTCAATTCCTACGTCAAAAACTCCGAGCACTTCACACAGATCCTAACAACTGTCAAGCTTGCGGACAACGACATCATAGCCAGTTTCGACGTAAAATCCTTATACCCCAGTATACCGGTTGATGAAGCTCTGGAACAAATATCAAGAAACGAGACCTTCCCAAAGCATGTGATGGACTTAGCAAAACACTGCCTAAAAAACGCATACTTCTTATTCGATGACCAAATCTACAGACAGACGGAAGGCGCAGCAATGGGTTCTTCACTATCACCAGCCATAGTAAATCTCTTTATGACCTATTCCGAAAACAGAGCTCTCGAAGAAGCCCATCTCAAACCCAAACTATGGATTAGATACGTCGACGATGTCCTCGTAATATGGTCTTTCGGCAAAGACAAACTCCACAAATTCTTGGATCACCTGAATTCCCGCCACCCAAAAATCCAATTCACCATAGAACTCGAAGAAAATAATAGCCTCCCATTCTTAGACGTCCTAGTAACAAAAACAAAAGAAGGAACGCTGCTACACACGGTATACAGAAAACCAACACACACAAACAGATACCTCAACGCTGAGTCCCATCATCACCCAACTCAAATACAAGCAGTAGCCAACACACTGATTACAAGATCCATCCGGCTGACAGATTCCCAAGGAAAAGAACAGGAACTAGACAACATTAAAACGGCTCTGAAACAAAACGGCTACAAAACACATACAATAAAAAAAGCCATAGACCAGGAACAAAATCGCCAAAAAAGAAACCAGAAGAATCCACCAAAGACAGGACCATATCTGTACTACCATACATCAAGGGAACAACAGACAGAATCGGGAGAATCATACGCAAGTACAACATCGCAACAGCTTACAAGCCACACCAAACAATAGGATCATCACTAAGAAATCCAAATGACAAAATAAAACTGGAAAACCAGGGTGTCTACAGTATCTCATGTGGGACCTGCAGCAAAACATACGTAGGACAGACCAACAGACATTCGTCTAGCATTCATCAGCAAGATTAGAAGAACACAAGCTCTGCATCAAGAACAAACAAACATCGTCTGCCCTTTTCCGTCACCAGCTTGAAACAGGACACAAAATCAACTTCGACAGCAGCAAACAAATAGTCAACATAGACCATTACAAAACCAGACTTATTCGCGAAGCAATCGAAATAGACAAAAAACGGCAACCTAAACAAACGAGACGATGCCTTGAACCTTCCAGCAACATGGAAATCCATCATCAAGCCAATAGAACCACCTGACACGGACGGCCGAGAACCAAGTGAACCCAAACGCAGCTCCCAAGAAGACCAGTCAGGGGGCGGAGCCAACGCCGGCCAATAGATATGACCTAAGACCAAGGCGATCCAATATAAAACCACGCGCTGCGGCAGCCACCCTCAGTTTACTTTCTACGACCAGCGAGTAAGCACAAGAAGATGCCAAATGAGATTTTGGCGAAACGTCTGCAAGTTTCAAATAGAAATGAACCAAACGAACGGATGTATTCCCGGATTAACCACGACAAATATATATATATATATATATATATATATATATATATATATATATATATATATATATATATATATATATATATATATATATATATATACATATATATACAGGGTGGATAAGGCATAAATTCATTATCTCGCAAACTACAATTTTTTTAAAAAATCGCTCGGACCCGTCGATTTTGTTTTCTGATCGCGCATATTCTGACATAAAATGTAGATATACAGGGTGTTCCAAATAAGAGTGACAGAAAGAATTCTTTTTGAATGGAATCCCCTGTATATTATTACATATTCGGATTCTTCGGAATATTCTAAACATTTTTCATGTGGCATGTGCTATACCTTACTTAGCCCAAGCGTTTTGGAGTTAATCTCATTCAAAATTTGAAAAGTGGAAAAAAGTTATGGAGAAAACAAAGAATAAAATTATTTTAAAAATATTTTATTTATCGAAAAAACAGTTTGGTGAACTTAAAACTAATTTTTCGTAAGTAAATGTTCGAAGTGTCTTCCGTTGGTCAACTGACAATAGCCTAACGAATCTACAAATTCTTGCTGAGCATTTCTAACCATTTGGGGTGTAATTTGCCGGATTCGATGTTTTAAATCATCTAAATTTGCAGGCTGGCTTTTGCATACTTTTCCCTTAAGGTATCCCATAAAAAAAAGTCGGGTGGTGTTAAACCGGGTGACGTCGGCGGCCACTCAATAAAACCACCTCTTCGAATCCACCTGTTTGGAAAAGTATCGTCCAAATAAGTGCGAACTCCCACAGCGAAATGTGGCGGAGCACCATCTTGTTGCAACCAGATATTATGATGCGGCAAATCGGGACGTTCTAACTCAGGAAAAAGGGTGGCCAGAGCTGGAACAAGTTGTTCTTCTAAAAAACTCAAGTATCTCTCGCCTGTTAAATTTACGTCAAAAAAGAAACAGTGTCATCAACAACGCCAGCCCACACATTGATTTTTTGATTAAATTGTGTGTGTCCTTCCTTCATCCAGTGTGGATTTACATTGGACCAATATCGATAATTTTGGGTATTTACGTCACTATTTAAGCAAAAAGTGGCCTCATCGGAAAAAAATTATATTTTTTACAAAATTTCTGTTCTCGAAACACATATCCTGTAACCGCTCACAAAATTCAAGGCGCCTCTCAAAATCTCCTTCCAAAAGTTCTTGGAGAACTTGCATTTTATATGGATGGTATTTATTTTTATGCAGTATTTTAAGAACTGTTGTTTTTCCATTATTCACGTCATTTGCTACCTGCCTAGACACCACATGCTGATTATCTTGAACCGCCAGTAAGACTTCTACTTGTTGATTTTCATCAACTTTAGGACGACCACACCTAGGGACATCTCTTACATGACCGAATGACCTAAACTTGTGCTCAATTTTGCTTACTGTTGATTGTGATACTGGCGAACGAATGGGGTATTTTTGATTAAATAACTCGCAAACTTCTTGCTGTGTTCAAACTCTTTCACCGTAGCCCATCATCATCAAAACCTCTATGCGCCCTTTCTCAGTGAGCCGCATTTTAATGTAATTTAGATATGAAAACAAGGAAAAACTCTTTTCAAAACTAATAAAACGTTACGAAAATACACATAAAACTGACAATAATATTAATTATTTGACATTAATTCTCTTGTTTCTCGCATCATAAATCCAAAGCCTACTTGACTTTTTGTGCGCTTCACGCATGCTGAATACAAGTTTTCCTGGGCGGCCGATCTCGGTGTTGAGTGTTGGGTTAAAAAATTGAAGTCAGCGTGCACGAATCAGTGCAAGTCTTGATTTGTGGCGAAATATCTGATTTTCAAATTTTGAATGAGAATAACTCCAAAACGTTTGGGCTAAGGTATAGCACATGCGCATGAGAAATGTTTAGAATATTCCGAAGAATCCGAATATGCAATAATATACAGGGGATTCCATTTAAGAAAAAATATTCTTTCTGTCACTCTTATTTGGAACACCCAGTATATCTACATTTTATGTCAGAATATGCGCGATCAAAAAACAAAATCGACGGTTCCGAGCGATTTAAAAAAATTTTTTAGTTTGCGAGATAATGAATTTATTCCTTACTTTACGTCCACCCTGTATATATATATATATATATATATATATATATATATATATATATATATATATATATATATATTATGTCATAGTTATGTTATCGTGGATTATTTTATTAATTACTTTTAAAATCACACTGTATTTATATAAAGATTATTTTGACTAACGATGAATAGACACTCTGTTATTCGGTGAACTTGGTGACGACATTGAAGGTCAGCTTGGTTTTGTTTAATTTTATTGAGGAAGGCAAGGTATGCTGACTAAGCAATGCACCGATCGTCGATAACTGTATAATGGAGTGATAGGCAGTCGTTCTTAAGATGTCGAGATAAGACATGTGCCCGTTGGCCGGGAGAAGAGCCGCCCTTATAGATAAGATGTAGGGGAAGTGTATAAGTAAGTGCCTCATTTCATTTATTTAATGCCAAACTTTATTTTATTGCTATTATTGTTGATTAGTTATTAAATGTTATATTTTTTATAACCTGTTTTAACTTCATTCCCTCCACACGATCCCAGAGACTATTACTTAGTCTCAGTCGCAACAACCCCCGTTGTGACATTTGGTGGAGGCGCCGTTTTTACTCTCCATACACAATAAATTATAACTTTTTTGGTGCAAAAATTAAATATTCTTTAATAAATTCTGTCCATTGTGTGAGAGTAGGCATAAATTTTCTTTAAGTATAGATAAACATTTGATTACAACCTGAGGGAATGAAGTATATTTTAATTAAATTGTATAAAATAAGAGTTGGCAATGTTTTACTTTACGTCTATAATAGAATAAATGGTGCAAGTTAATTTTAATTTTTTCGGCCTTTTCAAAAAGTTTTCTGAAATTTTAATGGTAATTTATATAGGTACAATTTTTGGTTTTATTCAAAATAAAACTATATTACGATACATTTTTTCACGTTGAGTGTTTATTTTAAATATAATAGTTTGTCCCTTAAAGAGAAGTAAAAAATGAGTTTGGAAGAAGCTTTAAATACCCGTAATACACCAGTGCTACCGCCATATTTTCAAGCACCTATTTTTTGTCCTAAGAATAATAATTGTGTTTTATTTCTCAGAGAATTTAATAAAATTTCTGAAAGAAACCGCTGGTTTGGCAAAGACAAAATTTACTATTTTTTATCATCATTAGAGGGTGTTGCCTACATTTGGTATAGTAATTATATTAAACAATCGGAAAACTTAAAGAAAAATTGGGAGGAAGTCTCCCGAGATTTTTTAATTGAATTTGGAGGGAAATACGAAGTTTCAAAATTTGAAATCAAACTGATGAATAAGCAACAGCAGCAAAATGAAAGTATTAAAGATTATTATTACGATACAATCATGTTATGCGACATTGTTGATCCTAAAATGCCGTTAGATAAAATTATAGGATTCTTTGAAAGAGGTCTACACCCTTCCTTTAAATCAAATTATAACTTTTTGTACGACCCAGATCTTTCAAAAAATGGTTTTAATCAGCTTATTCTCAAACTGCACAACATATGGGAACTAACGGATAACCGCCGGGTTGTTATCAATGAAAAATGTAATTTTCAATACCCAACCAGCACCAATGTACAATCTAATCAAAACGTTTTATTTTTACACCCTACTCAGCCTTACAATACAAATGAAAAAGAAACTATAATGGCCCAAACAAATGAAAATTTACACCACTGCTTAAAACAAGAGACAACTTCTAAATCAGCGTTCTTAAAATCGGCTAAAACTACTAAAGAATATCAACTAACTAACAACAAAATTAAATCAATTGTTTTGAAAACTAAAGAACACGATTTTAGATATTTGGAGCAATTACGAGATAATTTTGCGGTAAATACAAATCTTTTTAATAAATTGGGGATTATACTATATAAATGGCCTTATATTGACAGAAATAAAATCAAAATTGACCTCACAACAAACTCGAACAAACCAGTTACTATATTTAAAAACAGAACTTTAGGACGCTTTTTATTACCGCCAAACACTTTAACGGCGCAAAGTCAATTTGTTTAAAAAGAAATAGGTCAAAGGGAAAAATAAATAAAGAAAAACCTAATAATTATTCTTTTACATATATTTACGTTTACATAAAATAATATCCACAAAGATTTTTTTTTTTCGAAAATTTTGTTTTAAGTAAATGCTATTTATTGTATCCTGACGTTTACAAGAAGTAAAAATATTTTTTTTTTTGTGTATTACAGTAACAAAGAACTAAGTCAAAGCGTTTGTTAAAGGGTGCATATACATATACATATGTACGTACGTATGTATGTATCTACGTTTCTTCACATTTGTTTCTCTACTAAACTTTTATTTCAGAATATAAAATATGGTAGCAAAAAAGGTGATTAGTTATATCGGAAAATGCTTCTTTTATAAATAATTTTTCTAGCTGGATGTAAGATTTTAAGAAAGTATGCATATCAAAGTATTTTGTGTTCAAGGACCTATCTAACAACTAAGATAAATAAAATATAAACTCTAAACCTATTCTCGTTCTTAGTTGCACTGATTTTTCTTTGGTTCAAAATTTAGTGTAAAATTGATTTTCTTATTTATCTAACATTGCATACTATTTTAGTTCCAAGTCAATATTTTTATGCAGAAGTTGCAATTTTTTTGTTAATGTCCACAATACATTTCGTCAGCCTCCTCTTGATACATTTTCTATGTTTTTTTGTTTACGTTGCGTTGGAAGACAAAATCCAAATTATACTACTTGTTTATACTTTTAATTTTTGTGCCGTAAAAAATCTATTTCTGATGTGTAATTTATTTGCAATTAAACATTATGCGCATAGGCGATATGCAAGAAAAATAACAGAAAAATTTGATTAGATTTTTATTTTTAATTTAGTAGGTACTAATTTCATTTTAGTACTAGTTACAAGTTTTAAAATATGTTTTGTCATGCGGAAAAAGAATAAATCAAGTTTTACGCAATTAACGAAGATCACTAGTAAATAAGGGCATTAATGTGTTATATTTTTAATATAATAGCCAGCGACAATTTTCTTTTCAATTTCAGAAGTTTGTTTTAAAATTAAATATTTCTTAAATAACTAACTAGTAAACATATCAACATTTTATTATTATTGCTTACGTTTATAGAAATACTAAATATTATTAGACGTAATTGTTATACGTCCAAGGTATAAAAAATATGTTTTGTTATCAAAACCTGACATAATTTTGCTTTATTTCAAGTTCATAATAAGTTATAATAAACAATGCTGACCCAGAGATGGCAGGTATCAAGAATTTTATATTATTATACAATAATGGCATAAGGTTACCGATCAAGCACGCGCCTAATTTTCGCAAGTACTCATTCATATTATTTATGTTTTTTTATTTTTATGCATAATCAAAGGAATTATGAAAAACTAAATGGAAAAAGAAAAAGGGTTTATGCGTGCAAAACCAGAGTAGTTTTTATCCAGAATTATTATCTAGTTAATCGAGGCATAAAACAATTTTTATAGGCATGAAATGATAGAAACTTATAATAAACTTACGTAAGAAAGTAAGAGTGTTACAAATCAAAATATATAGAGATTTTTTTTTTAATTCGATGCAGTATTAAAGCATCGTGCCTGAGTTCTTAAGTTAAATACACGAGTATATATTTATTATTCTAGAGTACCTACCGAACGACTCATTTTTCTCAAAGAAGTTATAGGTACATATTTTAGGAAACAATAAGGTACACACAAAAAAGTGGTACGAAAAGGGTAGCTAGAGAATTAGCAATCAGCAATATAATGCTATAGCCCTACTGCAAAAAAGTCATTTGCAGGTTAAACTTTACTGACAAGTAAGGTATTTTGAAATGGTTTTCAAGTGTAACAAATTTTATGAAGAAAAGACAAGTGAATGTCTTATGTTATTCAATACCCTGCGTGGCACGTAGCTAGGGGTGTAGTTGTTTTAAGAATTTACGCATCTTGTCTTCATAAAAGGTGACGCTAGTGTTTGAGCACAATGTTTAAACAAATCGATGATGTTTAGTGGTACAGGATGTTACCAGGCGAGATAAGCCTGAAGTTATCTATTTCCCTTAGGGAAGGTTTACAGATTTTTTTTAAGAGTTTCTGGTATTTGTAAATACTGCGTGAGCTAAAACTGCTCAAATGTTCGTACGGTTATTACTTATTGTTGACATCATGTAAAATATCGTCAGACTTATTTTTGAAAAAACAATAGCACAAAGTAATTTTTTTTTGTCACAAAACTGCCTACTACCTCTCAGTAAATTGATATAATTTAAGTTTTTAAATAATCCTAAAACATTTTAAATTTTATTAGCAAGTACTAACCTAGACTTTCAACTTTGTACTAAAGAGTTGCTTTTTTATTTATTCTAGTATTAAAAATCCTAGGTATACTAGAAGTTAAATATTAAGGTATACTCTAAGCCTAACACTAAAGATTCATTTTAAAAATTAGACGAACGTTATGTTATATCTCAGTATACTTGGAGGTAGAAAAAGAGCAAACTGAAACTAAACAGGGATAGTTGTTCTGTTATACGAGTGCTATGTTATTATTTTAAACTTGCATGTATTATTTGATTTTACAAGAATTTGTAATTTAATTATTGATGTGCACATTAAGTTTAGTTTATAGACTAGTCTAAATGTTATGGATTTTTAATATTAGACATACGTACGTGTAAAGAGAAATGTATTTTCTCATTTTAATTTTGTAAATAATTAAAGCATGTAAAATTAGGACTATATATTCATAAGTATTGATACGCACTCTCTTTATGTTTCATGTACCTGGACACAATAGCACAATGGCAGTGGAGATTGGAGATGAGCCAAATAACATGCACAACAACTTCCTACAACAAAGGGGAGCCAGTATATATCCATCATACCTAAACCTGAGCAAACAGAAGCTGTTACTCAACGTCACCACAACGCACGCAAGCAAAGAAAAGGCAGTTACACCATCACGTTAGGTAACCTAACACCTAACAGTAAAGTCTCGAAAATGCCCGAGGTACCAGGGCTCAGTAGAGATGACCTTATCAAAGCAAGCCGCTTCCAGCTGCATGCATCTTGCATCATCCTGTAGAATTGTGGCGATGAAGAATGGGGGATGGAGAAAATCCATCCAAAAGTGGTGAATGTTAAGTTCATAGGAAATTTATATTATCCTTAATATAACTAAACTACTTCTGGCTCATAGTTGTGCATAGTTTATCATTGTTCGGCGTTATTACAATTAAGCAAATCTTCAGCAAAGACTCCTTATATGTTGCCATAAATGCCCGTGTCACGATCTCATTTTTCAGAGTGCTACCTTTTGAGATTATATTATGTAAATATTTAAAAGAAACGTTATGAGTATCAACAAGTTTTATTTTATTTTATATTTTTCGCTTTTACAATAATTGTCTTTTTAGTATATAGTAAGTAATATTTTATAAGTTGATAAGATTGAGCTTTCTATATGGCATTAAATGTGGCTATCAATTCAATATTTTAGAAAAGTTTAATAGTTAGAAAGTTTACTTAAGTCAGTAAATAAAGTAAAATAAAAAGAAGAAATAATTTGTTTATAAGCTTTTAATAAGTATTAAATCAATCTCTTACGCGAATTTTAATTATGCTATAGGTAGGCCCCTTTAAGATTTTTTTTTAACCAATACTAGATACAAATTTTTACAACTTCTCATCAACTTATAAGTTTTATTGAAAATCGTATTTTGTTTTTGTAAATTTAATTATTTTCTGGCGGCTTGACCAACATATTTGTATTGCATAGTGATGGAAATTTTGTAAAGCTGTGGGTCCAGCTTTCGCGAACGAGGGGCATATGTCATAGTTATGTTATCATGGATTATTTTATTAATTACTTTTAAAATCACACTGTATTTATATAAAGATTATTTTGACAATAACGATGAATAGACACTCTGTTATTCGGTGAACTTGGTGACGACATTGAAGGTCAGCTTGGTTTTGTTTAATTTTATTGAGGAAGGCAAGGTATGCTGACTAAGCAATGCACCGATCGTCGATAACTGTATAATGGAGTGATAGGCAGTCGTTCTTAAGATGTCGAGATAAGACATGTGCCCGTTGGCCGGGAGAAGAGCCGCCCTTATAGATAAGATGTAGGGGAAGTGTATAAGTAAGTGCCTCATTTCATTTATTTAATGCCAAACTTTATTTTATTGCTATTATTGTTGATTAGTTATTAAATGTTATATTTTTTATAACCTGTTTTAACTTCATTCCCTCCACACGATCCCAGAGACTATTACTTAGTCTCAGTCGCAACAACCCCCGTTGTGACAATATATATACTTATATAACATTTTAAAAATTTTCAAAAATAGCCTAAAACCAGGCCATATTCGACGCACCTGCTTGAGCGAACACATGTCCTGACATAAAGCCTGGCAGAAAATTGTGCGCGAAAAACTTAAAACAATTGAATTATTTGTAACGTTGCCAGACATATAAATCTTTAGGTATAATTTATTTTCTGTTTTAAGCGTACCTAATTTAAGACACAGGTAAAAAAAATTAAACCTGATCCTAAATCCTAAGCTCAGAGAAAAAAAATTAGTAAAAAGGCCACTGCGAAATCACTCCTTTTTATCGGAAGCCTTAGTTTTAACCAATATTTGCCTAACATAATTTAAATACCAATATGTAAAACAGAAAAATAAGTTTCAAAGAATGATACTTATCTAGTAGAGAATAGGTATGTATGTTGAAAATGTCTTCCATTATTTGCTTCCAAACAAGCGTGCATCCGTAGCGTATTGTCCAGAACCAGTTGAAGGATATTTGTTAGTATTATTTTAATAAACACTGGAATCAAAGTACAAGCGTATTTTTATTGTTAATGAGCAAAAGTAAAAATTATCAGCTTAAACAAAAGACTTTGTTGAGCACACTACACTAATTACAAGAAAACTGTATTGATATCATTAAAGCTTTGGAAACGGGGGTTATTCCAGGGATGGCTCTAACCTACTTGGAAATACAATTAGGATCCGATTTGAAAATAAAATACAAATATTTATTTACTCACTCTGTGTAATTTGAAAATGCGAAATACGAAAATAACTCGGTAAAAGTACTATTAATAAAGATAGAGACACCAAATTGTAGTTGTGTCTTATTGGTTAATAAATCTACTTTTTTTCAGGTAATTTGACTTTTTCAACCCCCCTGGGGGGTGACACTAGAGAGTTGAGGTAAAAAATGTTGAATGCAATCCTATGCCGTGTGGTCCCTTCTTTTAGAAGTCTTCAAAAAAGAAACATTTTACCGCAAACCCCGTATTTTAAATCATTTTTAAATGGCAAGCCTACAAAAATTATAAATTGTAAATCGTAAAATCGGGCGAGGCATATGTCGACCGTTAGTTGACCTCTTGTGCCATACAGTACCAGTCTGCTCGCACATTTATTTGTTGTTTTGTGGGGCACTTTTCTTGCTAACTTTTATTCAACTTTTTGGACTTCTTCATTTGTCGTTTTTTGACATCTGCGCAGTAGAACAAAATGCGTACCACGCACAAACCGAGCGTGCTAGACATGCGCACGGAATTTCAGATGGACTTTGGCGTCTACATTTGAACCCATTCACTTTTAAGAATATATCTCCAATAGTCAAGGTACCACTACATATTTAACTGTATAACTTTTTTCCCCAAGTTTTTTTCGACATCTTTATTTTTTTGACATCTGCGCAGTAGACCAAAATGCGTACCACGCGCAAACCAAGAGATCTAGACCTGCGCACGAAATTTCAGGGGATGTACTCTGGTGTCTACATTCAAACCTACCCACTTTGAAGCAATAGTAAAACTAGAACTACGTCTTGAACATATTTCTACGATTTTATGACGTCTTACTCTTTTGAACATTCTTAACTATGTGACATTGTGACACCGCACAACAAGAATATGGGATGAAACATCAGCAAATTTATTAAAAATATATAAACACAATCTTACGGTGGTGCGGAACCCTATATGCGAGAGTCGACCTCGCACTTGACCGTTTTTTATTTTACACAATCACAGCAACGCCCATGGATAAAATTATTTTTGTCAAATACCGTATACGTACCTACTTATTTTCGGCATTGACGCCTCTGGGAACAGACCAACCATGCCAGCCTTACTAATCAGTTATATAACCTATACACACTGACTTATTTCCGGCATGGCCGCCCCTTGTTATTTATTCAAGGGTTAGCTTTACCATAGTTATTGCGACTTTTGCGTCCTGTGAGAAATTCACAATATTGTATGTGCCATGGAACCCTATATGCGCGAGTCGAACTCGCACTCAACCGTTTTTTTTTACACAATCACGGCAACGCCCGTGAATTAAATTACTTCTGTCACATACCGTATACGTACGTACTTATTCTCGGCATCGACGCGTCTGGTAACAGACCAGCAGTGCTTGCCTTACTACGTTAAAAGTTACGCCTTATTACGTTAAAAGTTGTTTAGAATGACCACCATGAACTCTTGCCAGTAATAACGTCCATTTTGGAACTCTGCCAAGAAGCAACATCTGCCATTCTCGAAAATACCTTTAAAATGAGGTACCACACGGCATAGGGTTGCATTTAAAATTTTTGACCTCAACTCCCTAGCGTAACCCCCAAGGGGGTGGAAAAAGTCAAATTACATAAACAAGTAGATTTATTAACCAATAAGATACAACTAAAATTTGGTGGGTCTATCTTTATTAATAGTAAAGATATTTGCCCATGCTAAGACTTTTCAGACACTCTGTATGGAATATCACTGTAACCGAAGTATGTATTTTCGTATATCGCATTTTCAAATAACACAATGTGGGTAAATAAATATTTGTATTTTATTTTCAAATCGGGTATAAGTTTACTTCCAACTAGTTTCGAGCCGTCCCTGGAATAACCCCCGTTTGCAAAGCTTTAGATATCATGGATAAACTACTAAACTACGGTTACTATACGTAACCCATAATACACGTCGTGCGCTCTTTCTTTCCTCGTTCTCATTTTCATCGCTCTGTCTCTCCATCTATTTGTTGCGCCGAGAGGAGCTAACGGCTACGACTCTCACGCTGCTATTTTCGCCGGACGCGTAAGCGACGAAAGCTCACGCTGTGATTGGTTGAATATCTGGCATAGCGACGCGTTAGGTGACTGCGCAACATCACGACGTCAGCAGGAGCTCGTGTAGTGGTTCCGTTAGCTCCTCCCGCGCACTTTGATCGGCCGGCTTTTAAAATTCTGTCTTTCTCCTAGTGAAAAAAAGTTTTCAATTAATAATGGTGCTATGGTATGTATTTATAAATAGTGTTGACTATTTATAAGAAAACAAAACATTTCGTAGTGTTTGTTGAACTTTCATGTTTTAACGAAACGGCTGGGTTGTATTGTGTAGTAATAATAATAAACTTTATTATTGTTTGAACAACGTGCGAGTCCGACAGAGAATGTTGGTTTTCGTTTCATTTGGTCTTTATTTCCAGTCAAGAGCCTTGTAATGCGTCGTTTGGAAGCGCGTTCGTTTTTATAGTTATTTTGTCGAGTTTTTGAATTTTTTTGTCGTAAATAAGAGCGCTAGGCAAGTGTAAATACAATGATGCTATTTGAAACAACTTTTCCTTGTATCAAAAAATCTTGATTTGACTTACTGGAAGATGGTATGAAGGTAAAGTTTATTATTAATTTAGTTGTGAGGAATTTCGCTTAAAAATTAATAATGAACGAGATATAGGTAAATAAACCTGTTAATAAATGCCAAATCTTCTGTTAAATATGATTTAAAATAGGCAAATAAAAAAAGTACATACTTATTTAAGTGTTGGGAGCTTTTAGTTTAAAGCTGATTTGGAACCAAAATTTTTGTATAGGTACTCTTTTTCTTCAAAAAATTTCTGGTCGGCCTAGTTGAACAAAATTTCACTCTTGTTTTGGACAGCTGTTCTCTGGAATTTTTGTGTTGTAGTATTTTAACTTTTTGAAATTGAATGTTGTAAAAGATTTAGTGTGATTTCTTCCTTTAAAGCTAACAAATCTATTATTTTTTCAAATCTGTTACTTACATAGGAATATTCTAGAGAGAATTGGCAACGTCACAGTGACTACTGATGTCAAAACAAAAGTTTTTTTTGTAACTGACGTTTCCCGCTGTTTTCATATGGCCATGTATTTATTGCCAGCGGTTCGCAGTTACTAATTTTTTTTTGCGGGACAATATCTACCATTTTTTATCTTGAAGCGCCGTTTATGAATATTTTTATTCAGTCTGATGTCATACCAGCATATATATATATATATATATATATATATATATATATATATATATATATATACAGGGTGGTGCAACCAAGATGGGGTGGACGATTGTGAGTAAACGGTGAGGAATTTCGAAATTTTTTTTTTGGATATTATTGATAGTCAAACCCGCTATGTTTTAAAATTATAGCCATAATACAGGGTGGTCCAAAAAACTCGTGGCGAACCAAACTTGTGTTTTTTAAATGAGACACCCTGTATATAATTGTTCCAATTGATTCTCCTGTTCGTTACGATCATTTTGATATAGGGTTTATTGGGTCTAAAACTTATAGTAAGGGAATGGGACGCGGTTAAAGTTGAAAAAATGCTCAAAGTTCGGCCATTTTTAAAAAAAATTTGAAACAGGTATGGAAAAACCAAATATTCCATAAAACGTTACATATCCTTGAATACATTAATCGCTTGCAATTTGTTTAAAATTATTCACTGTTATACAGGGTGGTCAACTTTTGCAAATACGCCCTGGACTCATTTTTTTTAAATGGAACACCCTGTATATTTTATTTTCATCTTAAAGATAACATTGCTAGCTTTCAAAAAATACCATACATGATGCCTTTCTGACCAACAGTTTTTTAGTAAACCAGCCGTGAAACCAAGGTTTCTTCATTCTAATACGATTATACTGAATTTACGTTGTTTATTATTAAATATCTAATATTAGGGGGCCATGACACTATCATAAATGAAACAGGATTGACGAACTTGTCAAAGCTACTGCCGCACAATCCATTATTTACAAGTTAAGTGTAGGTGGCCCAATAATTATGAGGTAAGAAGACTGAGACCCGAAACTTTTACATGTTTATTAGAGATATTTCAAAAAACAGAAAATATTGTTTTTAGGAAATGTAAAGTAATTAATAAACCAGTTATAAACAAAGATAATCAGTTATCAGTATTATTAATAGTTTAAAAAAATTAATTAAGCAAAAACAGAACATCTTTTAAAATTACTTCGGTATGAGTAGAGGGATATGATGCTCCCCGAGTCTCCGCATGCGCAGTAGGGTCGACCTTGAACGCCCAGGTGTGCTATTGTTATTTGGCCTTGATATGCGCAGGTGTTATTCCAAGGTCAAGGTCAAGAACTTGGCCTTGAACGCGAGCAGATGTTTCTTTGTTTGGTGATGACCAGGTGTACGATGCTTATTTCAAGGTTACATTTGCGGTGCATATTTTCAATGAATGCGAGCAGCTGTTTCTTTGTTTGGTGATGACCAGGTGTACGACGCTTATTTCAAGGTTACATTTGCTTGGCCTTGAACGCGAGCAGATGTTTCTTTGTTTGGTGATGACCAGGTGGACGACGCTTATTTCAAGGTTACATTTGTTTTGTATTTTTCGAGGTCGCCGGATGTATTCCTCCCACCATAAATAAATACTTGACCTTGGATTACTTCCTAATAAATATGGCTCATTTCGAAAATAGCTTTCATTGTCACTCATACATCGTATGCGTTAACTGTTGCTTTGGCATATAAAGTATTGTGTTTGTGGTGTGTTCTACAAGTGTTTATTCAAGGTACTTGACAGTAATTGTTTTTATTGTATTTTAAATCATGAGCATTTCAAAGCAGACCATAGCCGAAATTAATAATATGATAAACCAAGATATTCAATTTCTGGAACGTAGAAAATTCTCTACATTAACGGTGGGCAAAATTTATATGATAAAAAAAATTAATTCTTTGACTTCACGTTTTGGAAAAGCCATTATCGTCACATTGTTTGATCCAACACATCAAGCAACATTTGAAACATTTTTACCATCACGCGTAGCTGAAATTCTGACAGAGGATACTATTGAAATGATGAATAACTCCGGTGATCAGTACACCTTAACTTATTTGGGGCAAAGCTCACATGTATTCTCTGGAGGTAATACTAGAGCGTTGTTAAATTTTGGTTGTTTGTAATATATTGTTGATTAGGCTATTTTAATGTTGATTTAAAATGTAATAAAATAGTTCTTGTTAAGTATATATCGAAAAACACACAGTCACACACAATCACATATCCATTATTTTCTATTTAAGATGTGTGACTGCCCTACTGTCATTGAAAATCGAGATATGTACATTAATTGGTTATCATGTAAATTAAGAGAGCTGGCTGAAGAAATAGTACACTTTGCAAATTATGGTAAATCCGATGTGGGTTTTAGTGAAAGTCAGTATAGGAAGTATATGAAAGACGCCGTAAATTTCACGGCTGGAGCACATACTTGCGAGAAATACCTATATGGAACCATTGATCTGGACGAATTTTGCGCTGGAATGATAAATGAAGAATTGGGAAGCTACCTATTCGAAGTGCCCCATTTACCCGATGAATTAGCTACAAAATATGGTTTGGCTCCCGCAGATGATACCACTATTCTTGATGACCTTGGAAATAAAGCAGTCACCAATGAAGTTGATAGTAAAGCATTGGCTACTGTTAGCGATGACGAAATGGAGTGTGTTCAAGAAGATGAAGAAAATCTTTAATTCATTGTATAATATAATAACATGAGATGTTAAATAAATGATTATGTACCTAAATTATTGTTTAATTTTTTATAAATAGGCAACCTTCACAAAAATCACATCAGTTTAAGCTAAAAATGGGTCGTGTTAACAACACAATTGATAAATTTGGGCGCCAAAAATTTAATGACCAAAATCACATTGTTCTTGTTGGACAACCAGGAGTTGGATTTAGATTGACCGATGATGGTCAATATGATATACAAGGGAAATCTTTAACTAATGTAGCACCACCAAAGAATCCTGGGGATGCCGCTAATCAGGAATATGTTCTTGAACAAAGGCGTGAAATTATTAAAAAACTTAGTGAATTAGTGAATAATGATGTTTTGGAATATGTTAGAAAAGAACTTAATGAAATGAATAAAAAGCTTGCTGAAGAGGCGAATGAAGATTTTTTGCAATCTGTTACAAAAAGACTTAAGGAAATCGATTCAAAATTGTTGAATCAAGAAAAAGCTATTCAGCGTATACGTATTACGCGCATGTAGATAAAGAAACAAGTCTATTCTGTGTATGGTGACCTCGATTTTACATGGGATATGAGAGTGGAGGGGTTTGAAGGTCACCTAACAGATACAAATAGAGGCACAAAACTTTCTTGTTTCAGTCTGCATTTCAGTACTTCCAGAATACTACATAGTAATTTATTTTCTCAAAATGCAGTCACCAAAAAGTGAACGTCAAATTGCAGTTGTTCGCCCATTCTCTGTAAACGGTCGTCAGATGTGTGCCAATTGCGAAAATTGGGAATTTATTAGTGGAATAATGGGTTTCTGTGAATGGTGTCAAAATGAGTACCATAAGAAACATGGGATGAAATCACCGCAACAAATATCTCGTGAAAATTCTAGTGAATCTCTGCAAAGTCTCGCTGTCTCAGTGGGAGGTTCATCAGAACATAATAATCACGATACGCCGGAATTCAGTCAAGAAGGGCAGCGCTGGACTTCTTCAAGCAATTTTGAAGATCTCGAAATAATTAACGAATCACCGCAAAGTCCTGTTTTCTTAGAAGGAGGAGGAGGAGGAGTAGGGGGAGGAGGTTCATCAGAACGTAATAATAGTGAGACCATGGAATTCGACCAAGAAGGGCAGCGCTGGTAATTCCGAAAAATAGAGACAATTTAGATATAGTGTAAAAGTTTCTTATGATAGTCATGTAATTTTAAATTTATGTGAAAAAGTGCGTTTTTCTAATGATAGTGTGTATGTATTATTTAAATCTTAATAAAAATCTTTTTGTACTAAATATGTTTATTATTCACCATACATTTGAATTAACAAATCGCTCTTGATATATATTATTTCTGTGGTTCCGTTCTAAAATCCTCGCTAGCATTACATCCATTTTTCCAATTCTCCTTTGAAAACGATATCTATCAAGTATTAGTTGCTGAAAATTACTTTGTCTGGCTTGTCTATATGCAAAACACCAAACAGACATACGGTGGATAATATTTCTTTCTTCGTCAAATCTTACTTGCTTCATGGTGTATTGTAAAATGAATTTTTATTAGTTATGTCATTTATATATAGGCTGAACATAAAGAGAGTGAATTAGTTTTACTTTAAAATGGGTCGTGTTAACAACACAATTGATAAATTTGGTCGACAGAAAACTCCTGTTTGTAACAACTTATCGCGAGGGTTGCCCGGAATCGGATTTACACTTACTTCAGATGGACATTTTGATATAGAGGGAAAATTATTAAGGAATGTTGCCCAACCGATAAATGATAATGATGCTGCTACCAAAGAATATGTCCTTACGGAAGTTCATCAACTTGGTTCGCAGATAAATACCATACTTAGTAATGTGCTAGTACCGGTTTTTCAAAAAATGTTTGAAGATGATGAGACCAAAATTACGTACCTTAAGGAAAAAATGTATCAAATTCACTCACATGCTGCACGGTATACTACAACGAAGATAAAGGATCCAAAAAAACCAAAATGGAAACCAACCTAGATAAAGTTCTATTTAAAAACATAATTATACTGTTAAATTGAAAATAAAACGAATAATTATGAAAAGCAATATTTATTTTTATTATTTATAATGCATACATACGTAACGTAAAACCTATTTGATAATATTTATACAATATCTGATTTGTCTATCCAAGAATTAAATTGATTTGGAAAACCTAACCATTTTACAAACAATTGATCGTTTTGATTGTTCTTGCGTTTTCTAAGAATTTTCTCAACTAAATAAACACCAGGGCTAGCTGTCTTTTGCAGTTCTGCTTCGTAAAAACATCCTTTAATAGGTTGACCTTCCAATGATTGCAGCAAGTAGGTGGGTGGATTTGTAATATTAACTTTTGCTATTTCAAACAGTTCCGTGGACCAGGAAGGCGTATATCCTTTGTCAAATACACCTTTGTACTTGCTAATGCGAACAACGTCACCCAAATGAAATTTTTTTTTCTTCGGAGCAATTTTCAAATAGTCATATGCTTTAATAGGGGTATCCTCTTTTACACTGTTAGGCTTCATTCCAATGGTGCGGTGTTTAGTGTTATTATAGGTCTTCGTTATAGCTGGTAATATTTGTAACCATCTGTAAGAACCTCTAGCCGAGAATTGTTTATATAACTTATTTTTCAAAGTTCTTATAACACGCTCAACAATTGCCGCTTTTTTCGTGCTATATGTGGAATAATGGTTTATATTATATTTTTTCATGAGGGCTTGAAAGGTGCTATTATAAAATTCCTTTCCTTGATCACTCTGTAAATTGTTTGGTGCATATGATGCTTCTTCAATGATGCTTTTCATGGCATTCGTAACTTCAACACCGGTCTTATTCTTAACTGCTTTGGTGTACACGAATTTGGAGTAACAGTTTATACATACAACAATGTAACGGTAACCATCATTGTCAGTAGCATATTGCTGCATTTCCGCCAAATCAATTTGCCACAAATCTCGATATCCTTTTATGACTGTACGTCTTCTAACAAAATTTTTCCTTGCTGTCCTATGTAATTCATTTACGACTTTAATTTTTTCTCGGCTAGGATCCATATTATAAGGTTCCACGTCTTATCAGACACTGAGGATGGCAACTACGTGCAAAACTTAATATATTATTCCTTCTTCTCGAAGCTCTTCCATAATTGACATAATCTCATTATCATGTCCGGTATGTCCAGCTACTTTTGACCCCCACAATAATCGTAATCTATCCACTAACTCCTTAGGTTTATTCCAATAAACATATTCAGATGATTTCGACGATAGGCGCTTTTTTGCTGGTAGTTGGATTTTGTTGTCGCCTTTTTTTCTTCCTACACCACCACCACCCAGTTTGGTTCCCATAATTAGCGGTTTTATGATTCGTAAATATTTTCTCCATCGGGTTTCCCTTAAACCACGTTTCTTGTCATAACCGTCGTAGGCCGCATCCGTCAATTTCAAAATGGTTTGGTATTTTCGAAGTACATCTAGACTAATTTCGTCTTCATTATCTAAGCATGCTGGATTTTTTAGAAAAATCAAATCGTAAAGCTCAGCCGTTCCATCGAATTCAGCAATGTTTGTTTTGTTCTTGTATAACACCATCTTTCCGTTTGTTAGAAAACGAACCACCAAGTTGCCAATATATTTTGTTGATTTATTGTCTTTTTTACCAAAGCGTACACCATACACGGTATCATAACGGGACGGTTCGAATTTTAATCCATTTAAATAATCTTGAATAGTTTTTGCGGCTGAACTGCTACCACTTGATGTGTGTGGTGATGTGTAAGATGATGTTATCGTTGATGGGGAAGGGGTTTCGAACAGTGACTCACGATTTCCACGTTTTGGTGTAGGAATTTGTGTTTTTTGCGAAATCGGTGTAGATGTTTCAAAATCCGCTTCTGTTGGATGTTCTTCAAACATTTTCGCCATTCCCACCGAGCTGCTGCTGCTACTCCGACTTTGTGGTTTAGTCGTAGTACTTGATTTTTTAGTTGCGTACTGTTGCTGCTGCTGCTTTACGGCTTTAGATATAGATTCTAGTGGTTTAGAAACTGGTTCATAAAACTTTTCCAAATCATGTTCATTCTGCACTTTAGCTGCTTTAATTTGTTTAAATTTTTTTCTAACCGCATTTGTAGTTTCCAGTAGCTTTCGTTTTAATTCGATTTCTTCATTCATGATGCTTTCAAAGCACCGTTCAACGATGAAATGATTATCCAAGTTATTATTATAGGAATATATAACTATCGAATCCCTTGCGGTATCTGCCCGAATTTACATCACTGTCCTTGTCAATAACTAAAAAACCATATTTATTATCCCAACATTTAGCACACATCTCTTGAAATTGTGTAAACGTCAGGTCGGGTGAAACGTGATCGGAAAATATATGTTTCATATTCATCTCATCTTGTTTAAACATAATAATGAAGTTGGCATTATCCCGGACGAGCTGCTTAGGAACACGAGAATACGTTTGCGCCAAGTAAAAGGCATCCACATTTTTGTGACGTCCCATGCTAAAATACGATCTTATAACGTCCTGTTTCTCACACATAACGTCATCAAAAATAAATATTGAATTAGGTTTAGCATCTGACGGTTCCACAATGTTATTTGCGTCGCTAAAAGCGTAGTAGCCAAGACCTTTGATTGGTGATAAAATTTTCTTTAAATATTCATATTTCGGTTGATAGAGCGACTTTGAGTAGATATAAACATTTTCGAAACGCAGTCCCGAGGGGTGAGTAAGCAGCGAAATCATAACATTTGTTTTTCCACAGTTTGAAGGTCCTATTAATAATCCACGAATAGATGACGGTAGCAAAGGACCATGTCTTTTAAATAATTTTTGTTCTAGTCCAGATCCGACCTTTACATCGAGATTATCGACGGGAAGTTTTTGTTTAAGATTGACGACACGCATCTTAACAAAATCTATATTTTATACTGAACTTTCACGTAAACTATCATTCAGATGTCGCTCGTCAGACGAAGTAGACGGTCTCGTTTATCAAGTAAGACTGGAAGCGGTATTGTTAATTCAGTAATTAATAGGCTACCGTTTGAGTTACACATTCCCGGCTATCAGTATTGCGGGCCCGGGACGAAAGTAGTAAAACGTGTGGCAAGAGGAGATCAAGGAATTAATTCTTTGGATGTCGCATGCAAAAAACACGATTTAGCCTATTTGCGTAATAGTGAAAATTTAAGTGCTCGCCACCAAGCAGATCAGGAACTCGAGCAAAGCGCGTGGAAAAGAGTAAAATCTAAAGACTCTAGCGCTGGTGAAAAAGCTGCAGCTTGGTTGGTAACCAACATTATGAAAGCGAAACAACGTTTTGGTATGGGTGTATCATCATCATCAAAATCGAGAAAAGCATCCACTAGAGGTAAACGTCGCTTCCAGCGCCGCCGCCGCCACACTAAAGGTAAAGGCGTTGGTAAACATAAGCGACTACACAAAGTAGCTTTTGGATCATCTATTAGACGACCCGTTCGATCAGAATTGTTAAAAGCTGGTGGGAAAAAACTTGTCGAGAAAAATATCATGAAAGCATCGAAAATAGCTGCAGTAGCTGCACGTAAATCCCTAAGAATAGCCGGTGGCAAACGAAAAATTCGCACGCCTAGAATCATTCCAATTCCGAAGACTGGGGGGATATTACCGTTAATACCAATATTTGCAGGACTATCGGCCTTAGGTTCATTAGCAGGTGGTGCAGCAGGCATCGTGCGTGCCGTAAAAGCAGTAAAAAAGTCGACTGCAGAAAAAATAGGTACCGGCTTACATCTAAGTTCAAGAGGAAATGGATTATACTTGAAACCATATCGCACAGGTTTGGGATTATATATAAACAACGGCAAAAATAAGAAATCAAAAAACTAATAGAATCCCTACCTCAAAGACCACTATCCAATATTGATATAGAAAAGTACGCCTTAAAAATGAAAATACCACACTTTCGAGGCGTATATATGAGAGATTCATTACCTGTACGCGGTCCCAAACGTTATGAGGCCGCCATTATAAATTTGGATAGTATGTCGGGTGTAGGGACTCATTGGGTAGCATATAGAAAAAGCAATTCTGATGTAACATACTACGATAGTTTCGGTGATTTACCCCCACCTATGGAATTGGTACGATATCTGCAGATGGGTTCCGAAGCGACGAAGAAAATTTACTATACATACGACCGTCAACAAGAATTCGGAACAGTCTGGTGTGGACATTTGTGTTTGAAGTTTCTTTTACAATCGTAAAAAGTATGTCTTTGACACCCCAAATGGAACGTGACAACTACACCAAAATGTTGCTATCACTTAAAGCATATCGTGAAGTCGGAGGATTACAAAAAATGACTGCCGAACAGTTAGAAAATACGCCCAAAGAAGTGTTGATCGCATTAGCTCCAAATGAAATAGCACTAGTTTGGGATAGGTTACCTAATCACCTAAAAAGTGACGTCGATATATTGAAATATCAATACTGTTTCGAACATTATAATAGCAATAATTCAGATTCGGACGAGGGCGATGGACCGATACCAAAAAAAATATTTTGTTGTTATTGCAAAATTAACGATGTGAATATAAAGGCAGAAAACAGTTTAAAAACGTCCAAAGGAATAAAGCAACGCTTCAGCTTAAATCCATTTAACTGTTGCAAACAGCAATAAAATAGCTACACAAATAGTTTCGTGGTCAGTCATGTCTTACACATTCACTCTAACAGGACATACAAGTGTCTTAAGTGCGGATTTTTACCCACCCATCGAGTTAAATACAACAGACAAATATGGAGTTGCACTGCTGGGATTTTACACATATAATTCGATTTTTAATATCGACGAAAGCAATAATTCATTCAGCCATTTGAAAACAGCGATACCAAAGTATGTAAGGATTCCACCAGGAGCTTACGAAATTAATGAAATAGCAAAAGCCATGTACACCGCTTTAAAAGAGTCATGCAATGAAGTTGGTACCGATTTATTTTCATTAACAGCCAATAATAATACGTTAAAATGTGAGCTAAAGTCAAAATATAGCATCGATTTTCGAGGTAGCAATAGTATCGGCAAAGTGCTCGGATTTGGCTCTGTGCTGCTGCAAGGTGGACAACGACACGAATCAAGTACCATCGTGGACATAATGAAAGTGCGCATCGTACGTGTGGATTGTAATATAATTTCCGGAGCATACCTGAATTCTCTGGAAAGTCATACGTTATTTGAATTTGATATTGACGTCGAACCCGGTTACAAAATCTCTAAAGAACCGCAAAATAATATTTATATGCCGATAATGCCGGATGGTCGTCAGTTTATCGACAACATTACTCTACGCATCTTGGACGATAGCGGTGATTTGATCGATTTTCGAGGTGAGAAAATAATAGTTAAACTAGAGTTGAAAAAAATCGTATAATGGGTTTTTGCTTTAACCGTCAACTGCATAAGCTGTCAACAATTCAAGATTCAGTTAAACGACATAAAAGTAAGCAGACAACACAGTCAAGGTTCATTCGCAAGTCAGACGGACGATCGAAAACACATCCGCACAGCAATCGCCAGCTCTCCGCGAAAGATTGCAAATTTCTACAATCGATCGGTTTGAAAGTGAGAAAAATTAGAAAATGATGGCCGCTAGCAGTGACAAAATCGAAGTTTTTACCGAACCCATTTTTGATAACTCCATTATTAGTTTTCAAGAACACACATATAAACCTTACGGTTCTCCAACATTCCGCAATTCCGATGAAATTCGTATACCTGTACACTTTCAAGATATCATTTTGGATATATCGGATAGTTACATTTACATCGAAGGAACATTTAAACCCAAAGATGTTAGTAAAAAATGTTATCTATCAAATAATGCCATCGCCTTTCTATTCGACGAATGTCGTTATGAAATGGGAGGGGAGCAAGTTGCCGTCGTTCGGAAACCCGGAATTACCACAACGATGAAAACTATGGTGTCATTGGGTGCCGCACAAAATAGAGCTCTCATGGCATGCGGATGGGGTCTAGACGAAGCAAATCAAGGGATACTAGATTCCACAAGTAACATGTTCTCCGGCAAGCTTCCTCTAAAATATCTCATGGGTTTCGCAGAGGATTATTCAAAGGGTATTTTTAACGTCAAGCAAGAGTTGATTTTAATTATCGCCCGCACTTTCAACAATTGCTATATCGGCGAAGTAGATGCAGACATTTCAATTGAAAAAATTGAATGGAAAATTCGTCACATTATTCCAGACGATCGACAGAAGTTAAAGATATTATCACGCATGAATAAAGGTGGCAGTAACGCAAACGTTCCAATGGCTTACCGTAAATGGGATCTTTACGAGCTACCTTCTTTGAGAGAAACATCGTCAGACGTTTGGGCCTTAAGAACTAGCACGAGTCTCGAAAAACCGAGATATTTGATTATCGGTTTTCAACCAACTAGCTCGTCCGACAACAGAGCAAAAGATAGCACACAATTTACAACGGCCGATATAAGTGATATTAGGCTCTATCTGAACTCTGCCGTATTTCCGTACGAAAGATGGAATTTAGATTTTTCAAAGAAACTGTATGCCGCAGCCTATTATAATTATGAGAATTTTCAAGCTAGCTACTACCAGCGAGAACTGAGCGATCCTATGATGAGTTTTGCCGACTATCTGAAAAATCCGTTATTCGTAATCGATTGCAGTCACCAACCAGAAGCCGTGAGGACGTCCACAGTGGACGTGAAATTGGAGTTTGAAACACGCAAAAGTAAATTTCCTAAAGACATTAAAGTGTACGCGTTAGTTATTCACGATGCATTTTTTAGCTACAATATACTTAATGGTTCTGTTACTAACAAATCAATACATTAGTTTGAAGTTATGTAATTCTCCAAATTATATATTTTTACATATTTAAAATAAACTTATAAAGGACATATTTGCGTTTTATTTTTACTATTGCCTTATTTTAATAGTTCAAATGTGGGGCTTTGGTAAATAAGGTTATGAGGCGAAAAATAGAGAGAAATTTAGGAGAGGGGTGGGGAAAAGAAAGTATATAAGACGGGATTTAGAAAATTAAATTCACTCGAAGCCACAATGTCGTCAAGCTCGGATAATGGTTATTCTAGTGACGACGAGCAGGCAGTCGCACCAAATGTGCAACATAGGCTCGTACGCAGACCGCGTAGGCTTAGACCTAGGTATTGCATCATGCAATCCTACGTCTCATGGGGGTCTAGAGATTTGTGTATGAACTGCTACACGAGAGGATTTGGAGCTGCGATTATGGATGTTCATTTCGTCACAACCCATTTTACAGTGGGTTCGCGAGGTGATCAAAGGCGGAACCACTCGAGGTGTGCTTTGTGTAGGGAGAGACTGTTTACCGTCGTTCATCAGCAGTCTTGCCTTATTTGCAATAGAATGTAAATTCTATTACAAATAAAGCTCCTCATACGACAACCCTGCCTGTCCCCTGACAAAATCAGTCCTTTTCAGGACTACAGAATATTTGATCGTAGTTTGTAGTTAAACACTATGTTTCCTAAGGAAGATATTTCTCGAAGGAAAAATTGTGTTAGTTTGGGTGAGAGATGCATTATGTGTTTAAATCATACATAGATGGCGAGAGAAAGAGCATTTGCAAGATTTAGCTTGTAGTTTTTATGTATTATAAGAACGCATATGCCTCTAGTTATTCAAAGTGACATAACTTTCTATCAAGAAACACATTTTAAACAATAAATTCACTCTGGGTTGATACGCTCAAAAAGATACATCTGAATTTGTGTCGTTTCACATAGAACGTTGGCAAACCTGCTCTTAAGTATGACAAAAACAGACGTATCCTTTCAGTGTAACAAAATATTTCTAACAAGAAATCTATTCTATAGGAAATATTTTGTTACTCTGAAAGGATATGTTACAACTGTTTAGCCCCACTCTCACCCCCCACCATCCTAAATGCTTTTAAAAGCGGGAGCAGCCATCACAATTTTCATTTCTCAACCAGCCATGAAGTGGGACAGGCTGATGTTAAGGACGACAAGGGAGTCCAAAATAAGCGAGTTTTGGGAGGCTTGGCGTTTAAAAAACGCGAATAAGCCAACGGCGATCGTACAGCCGATTCCAAGACCGCCGCCACCACCGGAGCCGGCTCCAACAGAGCCGGTGGAAGTGGTGGAAGGACCCCAGATGCTGCTGGGTCCGGAAGAAAGGGAGGCTCTCTTACAAGAGCTCACGGAGCGCCGTCGGAGCCGTCGCAGCACGCGACTGGAGGCACGAAGACGGCGCGCCGCACCGCGATCGGTTCAGATCGCGAGAGGGGAACAACCACTCTAGGTTTCCCTCTCTAACCCAACCCACCGCGAAAACGGTCCTTTTCAGGGCCACAAAAGATTTGATCGTAGTTTAGATATTCTTAGTCACTTTGTGTTTGACACTGAATCGGTGAAAAATGCAAAGATGACCAAGGATGACATTTTCAGGACGTTTAAAAATAGACGTTGGCATTTTTGCATAACTCTTTTCGATAATTTACCTAGAAGTGTCTAAAACTTATTTTAAGTTAAAGGTCCAAGATCCGTTAAAATTGTTATTTTTCTAACTTAAAAATTGTATCCATTTAGTTATTTCCGAGACGTATATTTTTGGAACTAGAAATCGATATTTGTCGACCCACTAAGATTTTTATTTTTGTATATTTTTAACAAAAAAAGCAACCACATTAACCCTTATATAACAAAAATATTTTTATTTCGGATCAAAGCAATGACAACAAGCACATAACTTGTGGGTTTGCTCAGGTTTGCTTGGGTTTGTTTAGCCAATACAAATAATAAGAATTTTGTTATTAATATTATTATTATTTGATAGTTCAAGGACATTTCAGAACATTTGACATAAAACTTTTTATGATCAAAATGATCAGACTAATCAAAATTTCAAGAATTATGGGGTTTGATTGGGTTTGCTCATGAATAACGGGAGAAGTGTAGCTCAGATCGAAAAAAGTTATAGGAAAATATTTTAGAGTAAACTTTTTGTGATTGGAAATGACTTTTCAATATTTAATTTGGAAAAATTGAAAAAGACATTTTTCAGATTTCTAATTAATTCAAAGGGGTAGTATAGGGAAGCTGTGGGGAATAGGGCGAAGGCATGAGGGATGGGTGGCATAATCGTTTTTAAATAAGACCCGAGTGATTTGAGTCATTAAAAGTAATAAGAGGTCGGTCAAAAAAAGACCTAGGGAGTAGGTATGTATTTTAGGGAAAACAGGGAACTATGAAAAGATAGTCAGGTCCAAACTAATGTGAATTGTACAACTTGACTGTTATTCCGGGGTTCGGGGGCGAGGCCCCCAAACCCCCGCCAGGGGCTACCGCGGAGCCCCCGATCTGGGGGGGGCCCGGGGGGGCACGAAGTGGCCACCCCGGGATTTTTCGAGGTTTTTGGGGGTCTTTGGGGGTCTTTGGTGCAATTTTAGACCTTCCAAAACTGAATTTTATATATTTCTTTTTCTTATATCTTTGCACGTAAAACACCCTTCAGCGTTTAAGTTTGTCATCTCCTAAGGGTTCTATCATATCTTGGTAGTCGTCATAGAATCGCACCATCATCCCCTCCTGTATTTTTAGCAAGGGTGGGGGAAGCTGAGGTCTTTAAAAGCAGCTCGAGTCGACTGCTTACTTCATTACATTCGCTCATCTCAACATGGCATCATCAGATGATGATGGATACTTAAGCGATGATACTCCTAGGAATTTGGATAATTGGGCACTTAGACAGAGGAAAGTTTTCCCCGTCCGATCCCGCCGGGTGTGCAAGATCTTAAACCTGGTGAAGGTGGGTGATGACGGCTGGTGTATTGGCTGCTATGCCGACTTGGAAAACAAGTCGGCTGGTGACCAATTCTTCAGTGGTCATGTAACCCAAGATTTCGGTAGTCGCGCGCACATACCGAACTGTAAAGGTTGTGGAGTAGCTCTTGGTACTCTACAACATAAGAGTGCGTGCCTTATTTGTAATCGAGCCTGATTACAAATAAGATTTTATCCCTTGAAAAACGGTCCTTTTCAGGGCCACAGAATGTTTCATCGTAGTTTTAGTTACCTAATGCCATAGTACATGTGGTGTTAGGTAGAAAATTATATAAGTCCAGTCGGATCGACTATAATTTTCCTTGCAAAATCCGTCCTTTTCAGGATGACAGGATATTTTGATCTTACTTGTATTTATCTAATGCCACGGCATCTGTACAGGATATTTTGATCTTACTTGTATTTATCTAATGCCACGGCATCTGTGACATTAGATAGAAATTATGTAAGTCCAGACGGATCGAGCATAAGTTTCTTTGTCGGTCACATTTCCACAACACAATTACACCATTTTTGAGAACTAAAAGCAGTTTTCGACAGTGAAGTCCGCCAGTATCATTTTTGGATGGAGGGCATTTGTATAATAAACTCTAGTTTGTTGGCGGTGGAAAGGTGGGGATGGAGTGGTGGAGGGGGTAGATTATCTCTATTTAAACGGTTACGAGCGGGTCACAGAATCACTTCATTTTTAAATCTTAAAGTACGAAGATATAACTATGGATTTCGAAAGACCATTGAGTCGCGGTTCATCGGTTTTTAGCGATGATACCGTTGACATGAATGATGTCGATATGGATGACCTACTCTTGGACATCGAACGACTTCTAGACATCGAGGCAGAAGATATGTTTAATGCCTGGGAAGATGAGCGGGCGGTCGAAGAAGCAGATGTGGGTCTGGAATTGCCAAACATGGATTGGCAAAATGGGGAGTTGTCGGCTGAAGACATGGAGCCAGACTCCAGCACTGATTGGGTGCCACCACCGCCGCCGGAAGGTCATGACGGTCCGGCCGATTCATCCACTTGGTGGATCACGGACCATCAGGATGATGATGGTCCAGCTGATTCCACCAACTGATCCCGGAACCATGCCCTCCCCGACCTACCCCGACAAAATCAGCCCTTTTCAGGGCTACAAAATATTTGATCGTAGTTTGTAGTTGATTCATGTCACATCCCAAGTAACATGATATTTCTCAAGAATTAATTTCTTTTGGAAAATATTGTGTTACTCTATAAAGACATGTACGTTCTTACCATACGTTAGAACTAGCTAAATTTCTAGTAAGTTCTCGTGAAAATGCCGAGAGTTTGGTCTATTATCTTACTTGCAGTAAAATTCACATTTTATTACAAATAAGATGCATGTTCTCAGGCATTGTAACGGGTAGCCTCTCTTCACAGACATAACACTTTATCGCATACTTAAGTTGTGTGCATCTAATGATTACACACCTAAAGTTACGGCCCTACATTTTTTCGTCTATTCTTTTTTCTATTTTGCATTTTTATTTTATTTTGTGTAACTTTCGCATACTTATTTTAGAAATAAAAAATATTGTTTCATTTAACTTTTTATTATCATATATACAAAAACATTTTATTTTACTTATATATACAACACTATTACAAAAATAACTTAACTCTATATTTACAATAAAATTCTAAAATTAATTATATGGAAAATTGTCCAATAACTTAAGTCTTTTTCTACACACTTCCCCTTCACTTTTACACTGTTCAATTTTCGCCTGCAGTTCCTTAATCTGTCTCTCGTATTGCGCCACATCACTATCGTTCTTTTTTAGTTCATCAACTAGTTTTTGCCTCGCACTAAAAGCCACGGAGAAGGCACACTTCTGGCTTGGAGAAAACTCTTCCATCCAGTCCGGTATCGGCACTTCTGCAGAAGAAGCAGCAGCAGGTTGACGGGGTTGACTAACCGCCTCGAATAGCCGCTTGCACCGCTTCTTTAATGGTTTGCGGCACATTCCACGCCCAACTATTGGCGATATCGGCGCACTCGCGATCGGCGATTTTTCGTCAGCGTCGGCCACCAACACAATCGGAGGCATGGACTTCGGCGGCTCGGGCGTTGTCGAGTTTGGGCCTTCATTAATGATGACGACCGGTGACAGAGGCTTCGGTGGTTGTGACGTCTCCAAAAAATCGGGGTATTGAACTGGCACTGTTGGTCGCTTGAACACGAATTTCTTCTTCTTCTTCTGTTCACCCTCCATAGCTGCATAAAATTGACTTTTATTGTTGCCGGCTGTCTTTGGCAATTTCAGCAGCTTTTCCAACTTCGTAGTGGGTTGCCGCCTCGCCTTCTTTACCACCACATCACTTATGATATTGATGCGCCCGCCGTCCTTCTCCGTCCAGTTGTTGACGTAATCAACCGCCGAAGATACTTTTTTTTCACCCACATTCTCTTCTTCCACAAACGCAGTGTTTAGCACGTCGTCATTGTGCCACTCGTCAAACACACCCGGGGTCAGCAGGTCAATAACGTCCTGCCCCATCAACTCTGCTTGGATACTTCCATCCAAGTTAAACGCATTTAACAACGACTCACTACCGGAATTCATTTTTCTAACTAACTCACTGCACTTAACTGACGAATGTATTTACTTGGCGAACTGTTCTAGCGAACTATGAAATGCTCTGCCTAGCAAACCAAATTTATACTTATCACCCCACCATAAACTCCCCCACCCTATCTGACCGTTGATGCTTTAGAGGCCAAACAAGTTAATTCAACTTACAAGGTTGCGTTCTACGGCTAAACAGCGATTCAAGGACATATTTTCAAGGTAATCGTGTGTCCTTACTTCTGTTATTGTTTGTGCTCTCAAGGTTATATGACCCAGACAACCCATATTTATAGACACTCTCTTTCCTTCGATGCCTATTATCAGAAACTATAATGTTGCCCGCAGATCAAGATAACAGTCGTCCAGCTGAGACTTTTTCGGGAGCACAAATAATAATTTCTGCTGTTTGCTATAATTGTAAAAGAGAAGTATATATTTGGACTGACCACATGCAATCTTACAGTTATATTGAATTGTTGAGAGTAAGGATTGTTAAGTGTCATTACTGTGGAACGCTGATGTGTCGACGAGGGCCGATTAGCAGATCTGATATGTTGAGAAGACAATGGATGCTTCGAGAAGTTTACAAGCCAGACATTAATTAATTTTTATTTTTGTAACTTTATTACTATATTGTAAAATAAAACAACATATTATTGAAACAATTATCTATGTATTTTCCTATCCTGCGTTATAAAATTTCAACTATTGCTATTACTATAGTGGTTAATAAAACTACGTGACATTGGAGTTAATATTTTTTTATTTTTCTAAAACATAGACTTTCCAACATTTTTCTAATTATAACTAATATTTTCGGGTAAAAAACTTTGCATAGCTTGTATTAACATATTTAGGTTATCTTCAGGGTTTGTTTCGTAAAACTTTATGTCTGGGTGTCCCCAAGGTAGAGTTTTTGTTGTTGATGGTATAATATAACGTTTATCGTCGTGGTGACATAAAGCAACTTTATTAATTATTTCGGTATAAACGTCGTGTTTATAACTTCGAAAGGTTTTCATTTTTCGAAATATCTGACCACCACGTTCTACGATATTCCGATAATCTTCCAGGTGAAGCTGTTTTTCAATTACACGTTTTTTTATACCTTTCGCTTTTTTAATTTCGCTACTGATTGAGTTTATGTAATAAGCTTTGGCTCCGGTACCATAAAAACTTATTATTGGATCACCTGGAAATTCATCCTTCATTCTACCTACTACTGACTGGCTTTTTTTTATGTTAAAAATATTTCCTTCGGTATAATTGGATGTATCGAATTTATCCGGATTTTCTGCAATTATACGATAAAAATTTTCGGTGTAAACTTTTAATATTAACGAATCTGTGTCTGTATACAGTAAAGAAGCATTTTTGCCAAATTTTGCTTTAATGAATGAGTAGAAAAAATCATAAATTACTGTTTTCGACATGTCCAGTATGGAAAATCCGATATAAATTGGTTTATTATAAGTTACCTTTAATCGATCCATATGAATGGCAACGAATTCTTTATTAAAAACCGTTGAACTTTTAAAATAAGGACGAGAAATTAATGCTCGTGCCCCAATTTTATTCCTGTCATTTTCCCATCGGGTGACTAGTTTTATATCATTACGATTCTCCACATTTTCCATGGTCTTGCCGAAAACAGCATTAATGATTAATTTAAAAGTGTCTTTACCAAACTTTGTTGTTGCCCTATTGCGCAAATCTGTATTTAAGTCGATATATGTCTTTAACCAGGGGGATTGATTAAATTTTAAAATTCTGTGTGTTTGCATTACCATTAGGCCGTTATTGATTGCTTGTTTTAATGTTCGGTAATGAATGATGTATTTCTTTTTATCGTTTAAATTCGGAATTAACTTTGAAAATTTTGCCGATTCCGTGGGTGGTACAATATTTTCAACTAAAAAGGGTAAGTCGGAATGATCATCATATAGCGTATCCGGATAATGAACGTCAACTTCCAAAACGTATCCTTCTGGACCATTATCGTCCACATCCATAATATTTAAATTTAAAATTTCATGCTCTGATAACCATCTAAAGCCGCCAAATGGTAATGCTTGCGACATACTATGACCGTACAGATTTGTTGCATCAAGATAAACAATGAAAGATGATGGCTCGTTAGGATCGTAGTTTGGTACATATATGTTGTTGGCAGCGTGCATCCTTTCTGAACACTGACTTATACCGCCTCGAATACCTTTTTTGAAAAAATGAACCGTGTCGATATCGGTCAATAGCTCTAACTCTACCTTAGAAATACGCAACATACAATCAAACGAATAACTTGGAAGGGTATGGTACTGTGCTGGATCCAGTTTATACGTTTGTAAACAAGTATCGCGAAACTGTTCAAAAACATCGGTTAATAATAAAACATCAGATTTCAAATATAAATCCGAATAGTCCCCCAAATTCTTACAATTAAATGTGTCCCACACCTTTTTAGCTCTATCATAATCTTCATCGCTAATGTGCTCCTCTGACAAACTATCATAAAACTGATTTTTTGTGGGTAAAGTTGGATGGTTCATTTTGTCTATTGAATCGACAAAACTATAGGGAAAAACACCTTTTTTACGCATTAAATTAAACTGCTCATTATCAGAAAAATATTTTCCTGTTTCCCTGAAACTACCCACAGCTAATCCATTACCCAAATTTTCCAGTGATGTTGATAGAAATTTAAAACTATCGATGAACCGCAATTTCAAATATTTTTTCTTTATTGTCCCACTTTTATTATCGACATAATCGTGAACGTAAATACTTTTCGTAAACGAAATATACTTTTCCTTGCTTTGAGCTAAAACATCGATCTTGTCTCCGTGACGACACAACTCTTTAATAAACATGTGGCAATCGTACCCGCTCAAGTTATGAAATATAATTGGAATAAAATTGGGTAACTTATAATTTAAATTGCAAATCGAATGAGCAGCACCAGGTCTTTTTTTCCCAGTTATGTGACAGTGGTCCTTTACTTTACAATTATTATTTTCAAAAGGTCGTTCACATATACCACATTTTGTGGCATTATTGAACTCCGCTATTTGGTCAGCCGTTAAAGTTTCCATTGCTTTTATATCTCTTAAGTATGTATTGTAAAGAGATCTTAAATCACTTTCAAGTCGAGAAACG
Organism: Philopedon plagiatum; assembly: GCA_963971165.1. Taxonomy (NCBI): domain Eukaryota; kingdom Metazoa; phylum Arthropoda; class Insecta; order Coleoptera; family Curculionidae; genus Philopedon; species Philopedon plagiatum. The sequence goes on along the minus strand of OZ020190.1, from coordinate 88,750,405 downwards.
AAAACCTGGGCTGCGTCGTTTCCCCGGTAGAGCTCAAATTTTGAAATCGAATCGTCAAAGGAGCACTTAATTAAATACGCAAAAGAATACGGTTCATGTTTGATGCTTTTGACTAAGTAAGAATTTGTGGGATTCGGTTCCACTGTATCCAGTGGTTTAAGCACCGATTCAAAATCCGCGTAAACGACAAACGGTACACGCATTTGCTTTTCTATGTTGTCAAATTTTAATATATTTTCACTTACACTCCTTCCAAATTTATCTATTTTTAAATTTAGTGATGGTGTTAATGAATATTTGTGGTTACAGTCATTTTTTTGGTGTGATATCAAAGATGATGGTGAACTAAAATATATCAAACAACCATCACAAAAATACATTTTATCTCTACGTGATGTAATTTGACTGGAACATAATTTCGATAAGTCTTTTATCCAACAATAATGACTTTTAGAACAACGCGTATCACAAATATGTTCATCATCATCTTTAATACTACAATCCTTTGTTATTAACAACAAGTTGACATGTCTGTTAAGTTTTCTACCCGAATACCTTAATGGACCGACAACTTCGTACTTTAACATATTATTTTCGAAATTTTTTTGCAAACCATAAACGTTAACTGAAATATTATTCATTTCTTCAAATTTTGATATATCACGCAACTTTACTGGAAAGTCTATACCTGTAAAATTCAGCACTCTTGAATAGTGTGGATAAGATTGAATCTGTGATGCCATTCTAGTGGTGGGGCACAAAGCAGACACGATTGACCACGCAAAACAACACTCATCTTGATTAAACACATTGATGATGGCTTTTTTCAATTCGATGAATCGGGGTAACTTTATATATGAAGATCCACCAAAAGGTTTATACTCGTTGACATTTACTTCCAGGTATAGAATTTTTTCCAGAGCCCAACCTACGAAAACAAAAAAGAATGACATAAGTATTTATTTTATTTTTAGTCGTTAATTTATAACATACCTGAATCTTTTTCCTGAAACTCAGTCGATTGAGTCTTCATGGCTTCCACTAATGATTGATATATTTCTTCCAAATCGCTTCCTGAAGTGACAATTTCATTGCGTGTATTAAATGACTTGTCACTGTACATATTATCTTGTGTTGGTAAAAGATACCGACCAACAACCACCATATTAACTTTCAAAGCACAACGCACTCTTACTAGGTCACTTACTACCTCTAACACTCTTGCTTTAATTTCATCAAAAAATAATGAATAGTCAGTATGTTCATTATCACTTGATATACGGTATGTGGCAATCCTATTTCTAAAAGCACTGGACACTAGCTCAACACCAGCCGATATTGGTGAACATGCATTACTTTTATGGTGTATTGTTCTTTGATGACCTACCATTCGATTTGCTGGTATGGTTATATTGCAGCAAGTGCAAGTACGCACCTCGGATGTTGATGCCCCATCGTCAACTTTTCGCTGTTTTCCACCATGCATATTTTCAAATCGTGCTACGCACGATTCTCGTTTATGTCGTAACATATTATAACTCCGAGTAAATGATTTACCACAATTTTCACACACGTACGCCATGACTTTCAAATTAACTTGCTTGAACCGTTTTACTCAACACAATGTTCTATACTAAAATTTAACCCCCCCTACCCTCATATATACCGATCCACATTTAGACCCAACCCACTCGACCGTAATACCAAAACATGTTACACCCCAGTAATAACTCAAGGTAAACTAACATCATAAATGTAACCTTGAAATAAGCGTCGTCCACCTGGTCATCACCAAACAAAGAAACATCTGCTCGCGTTCAAGGCCAAGCAAATGTAACCTTGAAATAAGCGTCGTACACCTGGTCATCACCAAACAAAGAAACAGCTGCTCGCATTCATTGAAAATATGCACCGCAAATGTAACCTTGAAATAAGCATCGTACACCTGGTCATCACCAAACAAAGAAACATCTGCTCGCGTTCAAGGCCAAGTTCTTGACCTTGACCTTGGAATAACACCTGCGCATATCAAGGCCAAATAACAATAGCACACCTGGGCGTTCAAGGTCGACCCTACTGCGCATGCGGAGACTCGGGGAGCATCATATCCCTCTACTGGTATGTACTTACTTGTAAACCTAATTTAATATAAACAATTAACAATGCTCATATAAGGGGTTCAACTAAACCACCATCTTGCTGAAGGCACATTTCGAGTCTATCCATAAATGAAAGTTTCACTTTTCTCAAAGTCTGTTCTGAAACGTTGCGAAAACTGTTTCTTATTCTCGTCTTCATATCTTCCACAGTGGTTGGAACCTCTTTATAGACTTCTTCTTTAACATGCCCCCATAGAAAAAATCTAGTGGTGTTAAGTCGGGTGGTCTGGCTGACCACTTACCTGGTCCACCTCGCCCAATCCAACGATCTGTCTTCCAATTTATCGACAAAATATCTTACATTCCTATGGCAATGCGGAGGCGCTCCATTATGTTCAAACCATAAGGATCCCCTTACCATTAAACGTAAATCTTAAACCAATACTGGCAACTCGTTTCTCAAAAAATTTGTTTATAACTGGTTTATTAATTACTTTACATTTCCTAAAAACAATATTTTCTGTTTTTTGAAATATCTCTAATAAACATGTAAAAGTTTCGGGTCTCAGTCTTCTTACCTCATAATTATTGGGCCACCTACACTTAACTTGTAAATAATGGATTGTACGGCAGTAGCTTTGGCAAGTTCGTCAATCCTGTTTCATTTATGATAGTGTCATGGCCTCCTAATATTGGATATTTAATAATAAACAACGTAAATTCAGTATAATCGTATTAGAATGAAGAATCCTTGGTTTCACGGCTAGTTTACTAAAAAACTGTTGGTCAGAAAGGCATCATGTATGGTATTTTTTGAAAGCTAGCAATGTTATCTTTAAGATGAAAATAAAATATACAGGGTGTTCCATTTAAAAAAAATGAGTCCAGGGCGTATTTGCAAAACTTGACCACCCTGTATAACAGTGAATAATTTGAAACAAATTGCAAGCGATTAATGTATTCAAGGATATGTAACGTTTTATGGAATATTTGGTTTTTCCATACCTGTTTCAATTTTTTTTTTAAAATGGCCGAACTGTGAGCATTTTTTAAACTTTAACCGCGTCCCATTCCCTTACTATAAGTTTTAGACCCAATAAACCTTATATCAAAATGATCGTAATGAACAGGAGAATCAATGGGAACAATTATATACAGGGTGTCCCATTTAAAAAAACACAAGTTTGGTTCGCCACGAGTTTTTCGGACCACCCTGTATTATGGCTATAATTTTAAAACATAGCGGGTTTGACTATCCATAATATACAAAAAAAAAATTTTCGAAATTCCTCACCGTTTACTCACAATCGTTCACCCCATCTTGGTTGCACCACCCTGTATACAGTGACCGGCAAAAAGTTCGCAACATATGGGAAAAATTTTTATTAGGAGAATATCGGAAAAACTTTCCCAGGGGATCGGTTCTGCATGTCCGATAACCTAAAAATCGATTTTGACATACGTCACGTGACCACTGGTATAGCGTCAAATTAAAAAAAAAATTGTTAATTTACAAAAAGTGAGGTTAGTTGACGAGATATCAAAAAAAGTTATTTGAAAAAATTGCTTAGAATTAAATTCTAGGTCCTTGTGCAAAATTTTAAGATTTTATTTAAAAAAATTGGAAAACTCAATTTTTTTTAAATATTTTTTTATCGATTTACAAATTTCCGGTTTTTTTCGTTTAGATAGCTTGGCTAATGTAAAGCCCATGTATCTGGATGAAAATAAACGAATGTAGTAGTTTTTTCTACAATCGACAGGACAAAATTAAAAAAAACAGGGTTTCGCCGGACGCTAGCTGTTGCAATGATTTGTATCTAGCAGCAGTGTCAAAATTTTAGAGACATTTCAATGAGATTACATTGAGAAAACCTTAATCGTCTTAAATATATCTGAAGTTCGACTTTTTGTAAAGTTAAGGGGATTAAAATAGATAATAAACAAAAAATTACCTGTTTATTTAATCGAAATTTTATAAACGAAAACCAATGTAAGGAAAACTTAAAAGTAGTCAAATTCTGTACTAACAACACAAAAAATCATTGTTTTTCCTTGGGTGCACAAAATTTAAAACTCAGTATGACCACCATTTCTCTCCATACATACTGTTGTTCTCGAGCGCAACTCTCGATTAACATTTCGGAGCATTTTACGATTTATTTGCAATACACAATTTATAATGACATTCTCTAAATTTTGTATATTCCTAAAGGGTCGATGTTTGTACACAGGGTTCTTTAGGTATCCCCACATAAAAAAATCTAACGGAGTCAGATCTACAATTCTACAATTGACAGGACAAAATCGAAAAAATAGGTGTTCGCCGGACGCTCGCTGTTGCAATGGTTTGATCTAATGAAATGACTGTATCAAGATTTTATTAAGATTTTTCGCACATAAATTTAACAACCAGGTCTATTTAGTTGTACTTAAAACTACCAAAGCAGGCTCTGAGATTAAAACAACCAAATAATCTAGTAGGTTAAAAACAACAGAAAAATGTCAAACAAATTATAATTTGTTTGATTTCAACCTATGTCATTGGTTTATGTCTCGCATCTTACTAAGTTTGATATTTTACATAAGTTTATTAATATTTTATTCCTTAAAATGGCACCCACACTACTTCTTCAGGAAAAGATAGAAATTATTTTAATTTCTGGAGATAATTACAAAAGCCATAGAGAAACAGCAGCAATTTTTAATGAGAGGCACCCCGATAAATCCCTCCATTATTCCACAGTATCTCGTCTAGTCAATAAATTTAAAGAAACGGGATCGGTAGAAAATCAGTATAAAGTGTCCCATGAAAAACCGGTAACAGGTGACGAAGGTTCTCTGGATGTGTGTTTGTCGATCACAGAAACACCCCAATTAGCAGTTAGTCAAATATCGGAGATCACTAACATTCACGAAAGATCTGTGCGGAGGATATTAAAAAGAAACAAATTTCATCCGTACAAACCTAAATTTGTACAAGTATTAAAAGATAGGGATTATGACGCCCGCTTCGATTTTTGTGCCTGGTTCCAGGGTATGATTGAGGAAGATTTTAATTTCCCAAAGAACGTTCTTTTCTCGGATGAAGTTACATTTACCTCTAACGGAACCGTCAGTTCACAAAACTGTAGATGGTGGGCCACCGAAAACCCAGACTTTGTAATTCAGAGTAAAGACCAATATAGTTTTAAGGTTAATGTGTGGTGCGGAATTTTCAACCTCAGAATAGTGGGACCTTTTTTCTTTAGAGACAATTTAAATTCAGAACGATATTTAGAATTTCTACAAACTGAGATATCTGACTTTTTAGACAATTTGTCATTAGCCGAAAGAAGAAATTTATACTTTCAACAAGACGGAGCTAGCATTCATTCCACAAATGAGGTGAAGAGATGGCTGGATCAAGAATTTGGAAACCAGTGGATAGGACGGTTTTCTGAAAATCTGTGGCCTGCGAGATCACCAGATCTGACTCCGTTAGATTTCTTTATGTGGGGATACCTAAAGAACTCTGTGTACAAACATCGACCCTTTAGGAATATACAAAATTTAGAGAATGTCATTAGAAATTGTGTATTGCAAATAAATCGTAAAATGCTCCGAAATGTTAATCGAGAGTTGCGCTCGAGAACAATAGTATGTATGGAGAGAAATGGTGGTCATACTGAGTTTTAAATTTTGTGCACCCAAGGAAAAACAATGATTTTTTATGTTGTTAGTACAGAATTTGACTACTTTTAAGTTTTTCTTACATTGGTTTTCGTTTATGAAATTTCGATTAAATAAACAGGTAATTTTTTGTTTATTATCTATTTTACTCCCTTTAACTTTACAAAAAGTCGAACTTCAGATATACTTAAGACGATTAAGGTTTTCTCAATGTAATCTCATTGAAATGTCTCTAAAATTTTGACACTGCTGCTAGATACAAATCATTGCAACAGCTAGCGTCCGGCGAAACCCTTTTTTTTTTTAATTTTGTCCTGTCAATTGTAGAAAAAACTACTACATTCGTTTATTTTCATCCAGATACATTGGCTTTACATTAGCCAAGCTATCTAAACGAAAAAAACTGGAAATTTGTAAATCGATAAAAAAATATTTAAAAAAAATTGAGTTTTCCAATTTTTTTAAATAAAATCTTAAAATTTTGCACAAGGACCTAGAATTTAATTCTAAGCAATTTTTTCAAATAACTTTTTTTGATATCTCGTCAACTAACCTCACTTTTTGTAAATTAACAATTTTTTTTTTAATTTGACGCTATACCAGTGGTCACGTGACGTATGTCAAAATCGATTTTTAGGTTATCGGACATGCAGAACCGATCCCCCGGAAAAGTTTTTCCAATACTCACCTAATAAAAATTTTTCCCATATGTTGCGAACTTTTTGCCGGTCACTGTATATATATATATATATATATATATATATATATATATATATATATATATATATATATATATATATATATATATATATATATATATATATATATATATATATATATACAGGGTGTTATGAAATTCACTGCATATATTGGGATGGGTGACTCCTGGGGTAGTCTACAGACATATCCAATACTTTTTTTTTATTAAATCGAACATTTTTAAAATTTTCAAAAATGCCTTAAAATCCGTCGATATTCGCCGCACCTGGCTGAACGTACACAAGGCGCTTGACGGAAATTTGCGCGCGAAAAACTTTAAACAATTGAATTGTTGAAACGTTGCCAGACATATAAATCTTTAAGGAGAATTTATTTTCTGTTTTTAAGCGTAATTTAAGACATTAAGAATTTTTTTTAACCTCTTCCTACGAAGAAACTAAAAAAAAATAGTAAAAAGACACTGCGAAATCAATCCTTTTTGTCAGTAGCCTTAGTTTTAAGTAATATTTAAGACACCCTATATTACGTTATTAATGATATAAGAGTTATTCCTACTAGCTTAAACTTTCTGCCAAGGAAAAGTTAAAAATCAAAACAAAAATACTAATTGAGCACAACTACATAGTACCTACTTCAAAAGTATAACCAGATCCGCTACCATCCGTTACCATAATACGTAAATATTATTAGGGTTTTAAATTAAATTTAGTTTTCAACCCTATTACGCTACTCACTCAAAGACAAACTAGATAAAACTGATCAAAATATTAGTTAACATTGGATCGACGAAGACCATTTTCTAGGTAGTGAAAAGAAATTACATTATTTAAAACTTTAAACGAATTTTTTTTTATAACATTCAGTGTGTGGTTTTTACAGCGACATACGTCGCTGGGTTTTTATGGCTGTTGAAACCAGCGACGGTTGAAACGCTTAAATATGGCGCACGGCTCTTTGATGAAAATAACCACGTACCTGGTAAACGCAAAATGAGTAATATGTCAAAAGTCAACTGTCTGCTAAAAATAGGTTAAAAATCAAAACAAAAAATACTAACTGAGCACAACTACACCGTATTTTAAAATAATAACCAAAATTATTTCATTACAGCATTTGTCAAAACAAACAACATTATTCTGTTTTACACAGCACACAGCAAGTTCCGAAAGTTGTAGCTCTTTTGCCAATAATAAAATGATCGAAGGTAACTTACCGATTTCTTTTGAAGAGATCCTCTAAATGAGTTTTTCTAAAGTCAAGATGTAGGTATCTACATAAATCGCTTGCTTGCACCCCCAAACGTTACATAATACGTAAATATTATTAGTGGTAAATTTAATTTAGTTTTCAACCCTCTCAGACTAATTTAAGAAGCACTAATCAAAGCACAAACTAAATAAAAATAAGCAACATATTGAACATATTACTTAACATCGGATGGACGAAGAGCGTCATTTTTCTAGGCAGCAAAACAAAAAGAAACTAGTTTAGTACCCTTGGAATCTACCTAGGTACATTATTATTTAAAACTACCTTCTAATTAAAGCAGACCCTACACGATCATTATTAAAGCTTTGCAGGACCGCTCTAACCTACTTGGAAATTAAATTAGGATCCGATTTGAAAATAAAATACAGATATTTATTTCCTAACATTGTGTATCAAATCAAATCAAATCAAATATGAATATATTACTAATAATATGTATTGTACATTACATTTATCAGCTCGTCAAACATAACATGTAAAAAAAGATTTTTAAAAGTAAACTGTAAAGAACATACCGAATTTAGACAAACAGAAAAACAGTTAACTGGGTCTACTCACTCAAGAACTCCGCTGTGGAGTAGTATGCTGCATTTATAAGGAGGTTTTTTAGCTTATTATTAAATATATTTATTGACTGACTAGTGACTAGCCTTTATCTCAGGACTAAGTTTGTTATAAATCTTGATACCCATTGACATGGGTCCGTCCTGTGACAGCTTGAGACGGTTATAAGGGACTGTTAAAACAGACATATTTCGCGTTTCATAGTTCTGAAAGTCTGAATTCTTTTTTAAATTAGAGAGGTTTTCCCTGGTATATAGAGCAAGGTGGTAAATATATAGACAGGGTAGTGTTAGAAGTCTTAGTGCACGAAAAGCCGGTCTACAGTGGTCTTTGAAGAAGAGACCCGCCATAATCCGAACTATCTTTTTTTGAATTATAAACACGTCGTCAAAACCACTTGCCGCGCCCCAGAAGACGAGGCCATACGACAGGCTAGCTTGTACGAGACTATAGTATGCGAGTTTAAGCACATCTATTGTGACAGTATACTTTAATTGTCTAACTAAAAAGCAATACGAGCTTAATTTACTTCTTAGATGGCCTAGGTGTACTTGCCAAGTAAGTTTACTGTCAATGTATAGTCCTAGAACTTTTGTACAGTTGACCTGAGCAATAGAGGCCTGGTTAAGTTTTAAAAGCCAGCTTTGATCAACTATGGTATTCTTTGTACAGAAATCTACAAAATTTGCCTTTTGCCCATTGAGCTGTAGGCCATTTTTTATCACACCAAAGATTTATTTCGTTTATTGCTGCTTGACTTAGTTCTAGTTGTCTGTTTCTAGTCAAGGCACTGACTAGTAGGGTGGTATCATCGTGTAGAATGATAGAATGAAGTAAATTCAAGCAAATTATTGCAGATTATTCGAATATTTTAATATTTTTATAATACTACAGTATTACTGCTGTGTGAAATACTGACAGTAATACTAATAATGATCGTGTAGGGATTGCTTTAGAAAAATATATTAAAATATGCTCGCGTGTTTGTATAGTTGCCTAAGCAGTAAGTAAAGCTTTGGAAACGTGGGATAGTCCAGGGACGGCTCTAACCTAGTTGGAAATAAAATTACGATCCGATTTGAAAATAAAATACAAATATTTATTTACCCACATTGTGTTATTTGAAAATGCGATATACGAAAATACTTCGGTTACAGTGATATACCATACAGGGTGTCTGAAAAGTCTTAGCATGGGCAAATATCTTTACTATTAATAAAGATAGATACTCCAAATTTTAGTTGTATCTTATTAGTTAATAAATCTACTTTTTTATGTAATCTGACTTTTTCAACCCCCTTGGGGGTTTACGCTAGGAAGTTGAGGTCAAAAATTTTAAATGCAACCCTATGCCGTGTGGTACCTTATTTTAAAGGTCCTTTAGAGAATGGCAGATGTTACTTCTTGGCAGAGTTCCAAAGTGGACTTTATTACTGGCAAGAAGTTCATGGGGGTCACTCTAAACAACTTTTAACGTAATAAGTAAGGCAGGCACTGTTGGTCTGTTACCAGAGGCGTCGATACCGAAAATAAGTACGTACGTATACGGTATTTGACAAAAATAATTTTATTCATGGGCGTTGCTGTGATTGTGTAAAATAAAAAAACGGTCAAGTGCGAGTTCGACTCGCGCATATAGGGTTCCGTACCACCGTAAGATTGTGTTTATATATTTTTAATAAATTTGCTGATGTTTCATCCCATATTATTGTTGTGCGGTGTCACAATGTCACATAATTAGGAATGTTCAAAAAAGTAAGACGTCATAAAATCGTAGAAATATGTTAAATACGTAATTGTAGTTTTACTATTGGAGATATATTCTTGAAAGTGGGTAGTTTTGAATATAGACACCAAAGTCCATCCCCTGAAATTTCGTGCGCATTTCTAGCCCTCTTGGTTTGCGCGTGGTAAGTACTTTGGTCTACTGCGCATATGTCAAAAAACAAATAAAGAAGTCGAACAAAAATTGGGAAAAAAGTTATAAAGTTAAACACGTAGAGGCACCTTGGCTATTGGATTGGAGATATATTCTTAAAAGTGAATGGGTTCAAATGTAGACATCAAAGTCCATCTCCTGAAATTCCGTGCGCATGTCTAGCTCGCTCGGTTTGTGCGTGATACGCATTTTGTTCTATTGCGCAGATGTCAAAAAACGAAAAATATAAAAAACGACAAATGAAGAAGTCGAAAAAATTCGAAAAACGTTAGAAAAAAAGTGCCCCACAAAACAAAAAATAAATGTGCGCGCCGACTGGTACTGTATGGCACAAGAGGTCGACTAACGGTCGGTAAATTGATTATTTTTTTTGAAGACTTTTAAAACAAATTTGACCTCAACTCCCTATCGTCTCCCCCCAAGGGGGTTGAAAAAGTCAAATTACATAAAAAAGTAGATCAATAGTAGACCAATAAAATACAACTAAAATTTGGTTTCTCTATCTTATTAATAGCAAAGATATTTACCCATACTAAGACTTTTTAGACACCCTGTATGTTATATTACTTTTACCGAAGTATTTTCGTATTTCACATTTTAAAAATTACACAATGTGAGTAAATAAATATTTGTATTTTATTTTCAAATATCGGACCCTAATTTTATTTCCAACTAGGTTAGAACCGTCCCTGGAATAAGCCACGGTTTCGAAGCTTGCTTTATAGACTGTACCCATGATACAAGTAAAAGAGTATCATGGACTGTACCTGAAGCCACGCTAAAGGGTTGTTGACCCCATTCCGACTGCCAGAGTGATTCCGATTGGCCGAACCGAACTCATGCGTCATAGTCAGCTGTGTGAGCAGTTTAATAATACGGTTTAATATTATTTTTGCTATTTAGGTATTTCTTAATTTGTGAAAGAAAAAGTTAATGCCGTTTAACATTAACAAAAGTTAAAGCCGTTTAATATTAACAAAATATCGTTTCGTCGCTTAGTGAGGTGCATTTTAAATTTAGTTGCAGTTGGGGTATTTATTTTGGTTTAAACAACTGTTCTCTAGAGAGTTTTATTAAATTTGTGTTATCGGCAGTATTTTAATATTTTGAAATGATTAATAGTGCTTGGTATGTGTTTATAGTGTTGGGTATTTTCAAGAAAACAAAACATTTCGTAGTGTTTGTTGGACTTTCATGTTTTAACCAAACGGCTGGGTTGTATTGTGTAGTAATAGTAATAAAGTTTATTATTGTTTGGACAGCGTGAAAGTCCGACAGAGAATGTTCGTTTCCGTTTCATTAGGACGCCAAGAGCCTTGTATGCGTCGTTTATCAAAAAATCTTGATTTGACTTACTGGAAGATGGTATGATGAAGGTAAAATTTATTATTAATTTAGTTGTGAGGAATTTCGCTTAAAAATTAAGGGCCATATAAATAAACCTGTTAATAAATGCCAAATCTTCTGTTAAATATGATTTAAAATAGGCAAATAAAAAAAATACATAAGTGTTGGGAGCTAATTTCGAACCAAAATTTTTGTATAGGTACTCTTTTTCTTCCAAAAATTTCTGGTGGGCCTAGTTGAACAAAATTTTACTCTTGTTTTGAACAGCTGTTCTCTGGCTTTTTTGTGTTGTAGTATTTTAACTTTTTGAAATTGAATGTTTTAAAAGATTTAGTATGATTTCTTACTTTAAAGATAACAAATCTATTATTTTTTCAAATCAGTTACATAGGAATATTCTAGATAGAATTGGCAACATCACAGTGACTTCTGACATCAAAACAAAAGTGTTTTTTCTGTAACTGACATTTCTCACTGTTTTTAATTTTTCCATGTATTTATGACAGTGGCGCGCTGATACAAAAAAAAATTTTTTTGAGGGCTGATATCAACCTTTTTTTATACTGAAACGCCATTTATGAATATTTTTATTCAATCTGAATTCATATCAGGAGTTACCCATTCCAATATATGCAGTGAATTTCATAACACCCTGTATATATATATATATATATATATATATATATATATATATATATATATATATATATATATATATATACCTATATATATATATATACAGGGTGTTTCATAATTGAATGCTGATCCTTAAGGGTGATAATCCTTGGATGATTTTAAGAAAAATTTTTTATATGAACATAGGTCCGCAACAGCTTTATTTCTGAGATACAGGGTGTTGAAATTTAAGAAAAAAATCTGTTTTTCTTCAATATCTCTAAAACCGCTTTGTATTTGTGTATATTGAAGAAAAACAGATTTTTTTCTTAAATTTCAACACCCTGTATCTCAGAAATAAAGCTGTTGCGGACCTATGTTCATATAAAGAATTTTTCTTAAAATCATCCAAGGATTATCACCCTTAAGGATCAGCATTCAATTATGAAACACCCTGTATATATATATATATATATATATATATATATATATATATATATATATATATATATATATATATATATATATATATATATATATATATATATATATAATATATATATATATATATATATATATATATATATATATATATATATATATATATATACATCACCCTATCATGTTTGCTTCCGAAAGGGGTCTAATCCCTATCATTTCTGCTACCGCTGCAAACTTGCTGCCGTATATCGGACGCAAGATTAACTTAGGCGTTTTTCTCGAACATGGCTATAAATTTTAAGTCCCACATTGTCGCAATGGCAGGTCCACAATACCATACCTTAGGTAAAGAAATTGTTCTTTGACAGTTTAAAGCATAAACTATTGGCGGGGAATAATAGCGGTACGAAATGGAAGTAAAAATGATCGAAAAATAAATGAAGAGGTATAAATTTTAGTTGTAAAAATTTCCGATAGAGGCGCAAAATTATACATGCGTATATTAAAAGTTTTACTGGTCGGTGGATTTTGCTACCAGAAACTTGGCAACGCTAAAGTATGATAAAATTGTATTTAAATATTAGTTCTATAATTATGAAGTGTCCGTGACGCAGTGAACAGCATTTTCGCTAAGTGGTGTGCTTTTTAACCGTCTTCTCAAGAGGAGGTTATCAATTATTCGGCCCGCATGTGAGATTCTTTATATGTTCACGCATAATTCTTCAACGGACTTCTTCAACTTGGTTTGTCGATGAGTTTTTCCGAATGGTCTCGTTTTAAGTTTTTTTTAGCTGAAGTTATGTGTTTTTTTTTCATTAAAAAAATATACAGCATGTCTTCGAAATGGAAAAAAATTTATTATTGATTTTACGAAAAAAGTGCCTGTTTATAAAAAGTTCCGCATCGTGAGAAAATAGCATTGCTATTCAAAAATTTGATCTAGTACATACAGGGTGGCTCAAAAATAAAAAAGTCCTGATCTACGTGAAGCTAAGAAGACAAAATCGTTATTTCAAGGTAAACTGCCACTGCAAATGTACAATTCAATAATATGTTTTTTCATTAAAAAAATATACAGTATGTCTTCAAAATGGAAAAATTTTGTTATTGATTTTACGAAAAAAGTGTCTCATTATAAAAAGTTCTGCATCGTAAAAAAACAGCATTGCCATTCAAAAATTTGATACGTACAGGGTGGCTCAAAAATGACAGTCATAATTCACGTGAAGCTAAAAAGACAAAATCGTTATTTAAAGGAAAACTGCCACTACAAATGTACAATTCAATAATGTGTTTTTTTTCATTAAAAAAATATACAGCATGTCTTCGAAATGGAAAAAAATTATTATTGATTTTACGAAAAAAGTGTCTGTTTATAAAAGGTTCTGCATCGTGAGAAAATACCCATTGCCATTCAAAAATTTCATCTAGTACATACAGGGTGGCTCAAAAATAAAAAAGTCCTGATCCACATGACGCTAAGAAGACAAAATCGTTACTTAAAGGTAAACTGCCACTGCAAATGTACAATTCAATAATATGTTTATTCATTAAAAAAATATACAGTACGTCTTCAAAATGGAAAAAATTGTATTATTGATTTTACGAAAAAAGTGTCTGATTATAAAAAGTTCTGCATCGTAAAAAACAGCATTGCCATTCAAAAATTTGATCTAGTAGGTACGTACAGGGTGGCTCAAAAATGAAATAATCATAATCCAAGTGAAGCTAAAAAGACAAAATCGTGATTTAAAGGAAAACTGCCACTGCAAATGTACAATTCAATAATATTTTTTTCATTAAAAAATGTACAGCATGTCTTCAAAATTGAAAAAAAATATTATTTATTTTACGAAAGAAGTGTCTGTTTATAAAAAGTTCTGCATCGTAAAAAGACAGCATTGCGATTCAAAAATTTGATCTAGTATGTACAGGGTGGCTCAAAAATGACAGTCATAACCCACGTGAAGCTAAAATCATTATTTAAAGGAAAACTGCCACTGCATATGTACAATTCAATAATATGGTTTTTTCTCCTTAAAAAAATATACAGCATGTCTTCGAAATGGAAAAAAAATATTATTGATTTTACGAAAAAAGTGTCTCTTTGTAAAAAATTCTGCATCGTTAGAAAATAGCATTGCTATTCAAAAATTTGATCTCGTATAAACAGGGTGACCCAAAAATAAAAAGTCCTAATCCATGTGAAGTTAAGAAGACAAAATCGTTATTTAAAGGTAAACTGCCACTGCAAATGTACAATTCAATAATATGTTTTTTCATTAAAAAAATATACAGTATGTCTTCAAAATGGAAAAAATTTTGTTATTGATTTTACGAAAAAAGTGTCTGATTATAAAAAGTTCTGCATCGTAAAAAAACAGCATTGCCATTCAAAAATTTGATACGTACAGGGTGGCTCAAAAACGACAGTCATAATCCACGTGAAGCTAAAAAGACAAAATCGTTATTTAAAGGAAAACTGCCACTACAAATGTACAATTCAATAATGTGTTTTTTTTTTCATTAAAAAAATATACAGCATGTCTTCGAAATGGAAAAAAATTATTATTGATTTTACGAAAAAAGTGTCTGTTTATAAAAGGTTCTGCATCGTGAGAAAATACCCATTGCCATTCAAAAATTTCATCTAGTACATACAGGGTGGCTCAAAAATAAAAAAGTCCTGATCCACATGAAGCTAAGAAGACAAAATCGTTACTTAAAAGTAAACTGCCACTGCAAATGTACAATTCAATAATATGTTTTTTCATTAAAAAAATATACAGTACGTCTTCAAAATGGAAAAAATTTTATTATTGATTTTACGAAAAAAGTGTCTGATTATAAAAAGTTCTGCATCGTAAAAAACAGCATTGCCATTCAAAAATTTGATCTAGTAGGTACGTACAGGGTGGCTCAAAAATGAAATATTCATAATCCAAGTGAAGCTAAAAAGACAAAATCGTGATTTAAAGGAAAACTGCCACTGCAAATGTACAATTCAATAATATTTTTTTCATTAAAAATGTACAGCATGTCTTCAAAATGGAAAAAAAAATCTATTTTACGAAAGAAGTGTCTGTTTATAAAAAGTTCTGCATCGTAAAAAAACAGCATTGCGATTCAAAAATTTGATCTAGTATGTACAGGGTGGCTCAAAAATGACAGTCATAATCCACGTGAAGCTAAAAAGACAAAATCATTATTTAAAGGAAAACTGCCACTGCATATGTACAATTCAATAACATGTTTTTTTCTCCTTAAAAAAATATACAGCATGTCTTTGAAATGGAAAAAAAAATATTATTGATTTTACGAAAAAAGTGTCTCTTTATAAAAAATTCTGCATCGTTAGAAAATAGCATTGCTATTCAAAAATTTGATCTCGTATAAACAGGGTGACCCAAAAATAAAAAGTCCTAATCCATGTGAAGTTAAGAAGACAAAATCGTTATTTAAAGGTAAACTGCCACTGCAAATGTACAATTCAATAATATGTATTTTTGATTCAAAAAATATACAGCATGTCTACGAAAAGGACAAATTTTTATTATTGATTTTACGAAAAAAGTGTCTGATTATAAAAAGTTCTGCATCGTAAAAAAATAGCATTGCCATTCAAAAATTTGATCTAGTACGTACAGGGTGGCTCAACAATGAAATATTCATAATCCAAGTGAAGCTAAAAAGACAAAATCGTGATTTAAAGGAAAACTGCCACTGCAAATTTACAATTCAATAATATTTTTTTTCATTAAAAAATATACAGCATGTCTTCTGCATCGTGAGGAAATAGCATTGCTATTCAAAAATTTGATCTTGTATAAACAGGGTGGCTCAAAAATAAAAAAAGTCCTAATCCACGTGAAGCTAAGAAGACAAAATCGTTATTTAAAGGGAAACTGCCACTGTAAATGTACAATTCAATAATATGTTTTCTTCATTAAAAAGTATACAACATATCTTCGAAATGGAAAATTTTTTATTATTGATTTAACGAAAAAAGTGTATCTTTATAAAAAGTTCTGCATCGTGAGAAAATAGTATTGCTATTCAAAAATTTGATCTTATACTCACCGGGTGGCTCAAAAATGAAAATGTCATAATCCACGTGAAACGATTTAGCTTTAAAAAATAATAAAGGGGAGGATGTGAGAGGGGATAAAACCGGAGCGACTGAGAATTTTTTAAAAATGTTGACTAATATGTCATTTTCGGGGTTATTGAGGTCAGAATTTTTTTTTCTAGCAGGTGTTAAAAATTACCGTAGGGAGGGGGGGGGGGGTGCGAATAAAAAGGGGCGGCTGGGAATTTGTCCAAAAATGTTAACTAATGGGCCATTTTCGGGATTACTGAGGTCAGAAAATCTGACTTTGTGTAACAGATGCTAAATAAAATTTACGGAGAAGGGAGGGGAGAGGGGATAGAAGGGCGGCTGAGAATTTCTCCAAAAATGTTAGCTTAGTATTTTCAGAGTTATTGAGGTCAGAAAATCTAATTTTGTTGGAACTGATTTTTAAAAAAATTCACGGGAGGGGGAGATATAAAGGAGCGAATGGGAATTTACCTAAAAATGTTAAGTAATATGTAAGGCTGCCCACTTGAATGCCACACCAGGGGCGCCCTTGGAAAAAATATGCGTCCGGTGCATCTAGGGAGCGGAAGACCTAAGGAATAACACGCGTCGGGGGAGGGAACGACCTTGAGGGAAATAAGCGTCTTTAAAACGGACGACCTTAGAAAGGAAAATACGCATCTAGGGAGCGGATGGCCATGGAAAGAATTACGCGTTTGGTTACCGGAGGACCTTAGAGAAATGCGCGCCTGGGAAACTGACGACCTTGGGAAAATACGCGTCTGGGGAGCGGACGCCCTTTAAGAAAATACGCATCTAGGTTCCGGACGACCTTGGAAAAAGTACGCGTCTGGGGAACGGACGACTTTGGGAAAAAGGAGCTGGTGGGAATTTCTTCAAAAATGTTAACTAATATGTTATTTTCGAGGTTATTGAGGTAAGAAAATCTAATTTTGTGTAATGAATGTTAAGAATAACGTGGGGGGTGGGGTGATATTAGGGCGCAACTGGGAACTTCTCCAAAAATGTTAACTAATCTGTCATTTACGGAGATATTTAGGTCAGAAATCTAATTTTGTTGAAACCTATATTTAAAAAATTAACGGCGGGGAGATAAAAAGGAGCGACTGAAAAAAATGTTAACTAATTTGTCATTTTCGGGGTTATTACGGTCAAAAAATGTACTTTGGTCTAACATATTTAAAAATATATAACGAGGGAGAATAAAAACAGGCAACTGATCATTTTTCAAAAAAAGTTATCTGATATATCATTTTCAAGGTTATTGAGGTCAGCAAATCTAATTTTGTTTAACGAATGTAATCAAAATTAACGGTGGGGCAGAGGGAATAAAAAGGCGCGGGGTTTGGAATTTCTCCAAAAATGTTAACTAATTTTGGGGGTTACTGAGAACAGAAAATCTAATTTTGTTGAAACTCATTTTTAAAAAATTAACGCGGGGGGGTAAAAAGGAGCAACTGGGAAATTATCTAAAAATGTTAATGTTGTTTTCGGGGTTATTGGGGTCAAGATATTTAATTTTGTCTAACATTTAAAAAAACTAACGGGGGGGGGGGGGATAAAAACGAGCGAATGGCAATTTCCCCAAAAATGTTAACTAATAAGTATGTCAATTGAGGTCAGAAAATCTAATTTTGTCTAACGAATGTGAAGAAAATGAACGGCACGGAACCGAATATTTCGTAAGTTTTTAACGAAGACTTATTAACTATGACAGGAAAAAACCTGTCAAAACATACCTGATTAACTAGAAGATCCTAATTTAAACCATGCAGTACTACATCTTAAACCTTCTTAGTGTATCTGAGCGTTAATGTTTAAACACCTGATTTTTTTTCAGTTTTTAATAAATCAACCCCTAAGGGGGTATTACAATGGTATTTAAAGTTTGTAATGGAGTAAAATTGTTATACCGTGGAAGAAGTTGCGGGCGAAAGCTAGTTATTAAATAAAACACCGATGCATGCCTGCATATCTTATTTGAATAGGTATACTGCAATTGCTGCAATACAAAATTACCGTTAAAGTGTCAAAAATCAATGGTGTTGTAAGTGGAGTGTAAAGTAGAAATAGAACAGTTGTACTGTACAGGGTGTAAGTTAGGAACAATGAAATTTTATTTTCTATTAGATACAACAGCCGCGTAAAATTTTCTTTTCTTGTTGGAGCTTTAAAAGTTTTAGTACTTTTAATTTTAAGGCTTTTTTATTACAAAAAAAAAACTATACCATTTTATATTTGTTTCTAAAATATAACAAGTAATCGATTTGGGATATAGTTTGTACTAGCCCATTTTAAAGGAATAATATCAAGAAATAATCGCACTTTCTTATGGAAATTACCACTTCATTATAACTGGAGGTTATTAATTTTAATTTGACATTTCTACACATCCTAAATTTATCTTTTCACGGAATATTTTTGCATTTTTAAAAATCATTTCTAATTTTAGTAATTTCAACTTTTTACTTCTCTCGCTAGAAAAAAATCACTTCCCGGGATTTTTTCAGATCTTTACGTGTTGAGGTCCCTATATGAGATGGTCTCCCATTTCCGTCGGTTTGTCTGTCCGTCTGTCTGTCGGATTGTCTGTTGGAGCGAACGCTTAAAACTGCTTGACCAAAAAGAAAAGGAAAAATTTTGCATATGGACTACTTTTCAACCTGGCTTGGAACAGGCTGTATTTCCGGTGAAATATATACAGAGCACCTTCAAAATTAGTTTCTATTTTTTGTTGCTCAAACTCGAAAACGATTTATGTTACAGAAACTGTATTTTGTACATATAGTTGACATATAAATTGCAAAACTTTTTGAAGCTTAAGTTTAACAAAATGATTAAGTTTTATAGACGTTTTAGATACGTTTCCTGTGTAACATTTTCACCTATTTCGATTGATGCGGTTTTTCGAAAAAATAAAACTTAAAAAGTTATTTAACAAAAACTACATTTTGGAATTTATTTGTTAAATAAAAAAACTAGCTCGCCAGTTACTGTGGTCGACATTTTACATTATCTTTGTAGTGTATTAAAAAGGTTTATTTCGGTTGGTAAATTTAACTGTACTTAACTGTTATTTAAATCGCTCTTTTCTTTATAAGTTGGCGAGAAAAATTAAAAAGAAACTAACAGTATAAAATTTGGTTGTCTTATCTTAACACTTGCCAATTTAAACCCTTAATTATATAAACCTGAGCACTGAGCAATGAGCAAGACCTTAATTGCCAAATTACACTTGTCTTATCAATAGTGATTCCAGCCAAAAAGCATTAAGAAGAAACTTGCTTGTGTCTGTCGACATTAAATATATCTGTTTTAGTTTTATTAGGTGGATAATTTTTGTTGGACGCCTTGTCATATTTTGAGCTAATCTGGTGACTTAACCCAAATAAAATAAACGAAAGTTTTAATAAAAATAGGTTTTTATTATAATTCGCAATCTTATTTCCAGGTTCCAGCAAAACAACTCAAAATAAACTTAAATCATGGAATGAGGTAAGGAGAGTCCATGGCTCAAAACTCCTTTTTATAGCGATCTCATATGTAAAGAATGCGGAGAACTCTTGGTAAAAAAGCGCCATTCTGTGATAGCAATGTGTACATGTCAGTGCCATGTCAGTAAATTAAAATAAAAATTGTCAGCCTTGATCTATCACCTATATATTAATTATCACTTTTACCAAAAGGAGGGCAAATGTCTGACACCGTTACTGTTATGAATAATTGAAATTTGTCGACGGCTAAGCATTCCTAATTTCACATAAAAATAAACTAAAAATAATATTATATTATATAAGCATGGAAAATACTTACAATATTGTTATTCATATTACTATTGTTATCAATCTTTTTATTCTTCAATAAATTTTACAAATTAAGAAATAAGCAGTAAAAATGTTTATAATATTAATATTATTTAAACTTATATTTTCAACTTGCATTTTAGGTTAAAAAAATAAATTATAATTTAAAAATCTAAAAAAACCGTAAAGTGTTTTTAGTTTTTTAAACTATACCTAATTTATTTTTAACTTTTCAGTGCGCTACTCATAAAAACGTGTTTTTAGTATTTTAAACTATAATTTATCTTTAACTTTTTAGTGCGCTACTCATAAAAGCGTGTTCTTTTAGTTTTTTAGTGAATTAGTTTTGGAACATACACGAGGTCTCAAAAATAAAATTAATTTTTTTATTACCGATTTTACAAAAAAGTACCTATATCTTTATAAAAAGTTCTACATTGTAAAAGAAGCATGGTTATTCAAAAACTTGATGAAGGACAATACAGGGTGGCTCATAAAGCTGAAAGTCCCAATTTTAATTTAAATTTTTAGCCACCCTCTATGCCCTACAAAAATATTTAAACCATGCTCTTTTTTCACAATGTAGAATTTTTTATGAAGATATACTTTTTTTGTAACGGCGATTTTAAAAAATTAATTTTACTTTTTGGACCTCCTGTGTGTTCCAAACATATCATAAAAATAACTCTTGTATGTACATTTGCAGTGGCAGTTTACCTTTAAATAACGATTTTGCCTTTTTAGCTTCACGTGGATTATGACTTTTTCATTTTTGAACCACCCTGTACGTACTGGATCAAATTTCTGAATGGCAATGCTATTTTTTCACGATGCAGAACTTTTTATGAAAATACACTTTTGTCGTAAAATCAATAATACATTTTTTTCCATTTCGAAGACATGCTGTATATTTTTTTAATGAAAAAACATATTATTAAATTGTACATTTGCAGTGGCAGTGTATCTTTAAATAAAGATTTTGTCTTTTTTGCTTCACGTGGATTATGACTTTTTCATTTTTGAGCCACCCTGTACGTACTGGATCAAATTTCTGAATGGCAATGCTATTTTTTCACGATGCAGAACTTTTTATAAAAATACACAATTTCGTAAAATCAATAATACATTTTTTCCATTTCGAAGACATGCTGTATATTTTTTAATGAAAAAAACATAATATTGTTAAATTGTACATTTGCAGTGGCAGTGTAATTTCAAATAAAGATTTTGTCTTTTTAGCTTCACGTGGATTATGACTTTTTCATTTTTGAGCCACTCTGTACGTACCTACTGGATCAAATTTCTGAATGGCAATGCTATTTTTTCACGATGCAGAACTTTTTATAAAAATACACTTTTTTCGTAAAATCAATAACAAAAATTTTTCCATTTCGAATACATACTGTATATATCTTTTAATGAAATGTCCTATTACAATGTTATAAGTCAAGCTAATAAAAGCATGTTAATAAAAGATCGATGGTTTTGTAATAGACTCATAGCACCTTGGTTATCTCATCCTGCTCTTGGCGTAAAGATTTACATGTCTTCATCATATTATGAGGAAA
Organism: Philopedon plagiatum; assembly: GCA_963971165.1. NCBI lineage: Eukaryota > Metazoa > Arthropoda > Insecta > Coleoptera > Curculionidae > Philopedon > Philopedon plagiatum. The sequence continues at coordinate 88,728,269 of OZ020190.1, read as the reverse complement.
CAATTAATTATACCTTTAAGTTATAAACAGCCCAGTCCCTCAAGCTGTTTCTGGTGACAGATTAGTCATACCTATCATTGGTTCAAAAGCGCTGTGTAATCTTTCCCACCTTTCGGACTTTTCAAAATTCTGGCAACAGGGCAGTAGTAAAAATGATAGAGAAGTGTCCAAATATTATACGGCTCGGAAGCAAAATGCGTCGACAAATGTACAAAATTATACGCCGGACGCAAATTTGATTTTAATATGAAAGGAGTTGAAAATGCTGCATTATAAAATAAAAGGTATATTTTAGTTTTAAGAGATATTTAAAAGAAAAATTAGGAGCAATACAAAAAAAGGAAAAAAATCGATATACACTTGAAATACAAAGCCTAAGGCCTCTATTTCTAGGGGACGCAAAAATGATGGATTATGAAAGGACGCAGAAATGATGAAAGATGTATATATATATATATATATATATATATATATATATATATATATATATATATATATATATATATATATATATATATATATAGATATATATATATATATATATATATATATATATATATATATATATATATATAATATATATATATATATATATATATATATATATATATATATATATATATATATATATATATATATATATATACGTGCATGGCTATCTAACTGGGCTCCATACGTTACACTAGAAAAATTCATATAATTAACCATTGTATTAAACGTTTCATTGTACAAATTAAATTGTATTGTCGCAATAACGAAGAAAATCTACTGACAATTATAATGTAATTTTCCTAATAAGGGAAAAACAGAACTAAATATGTAATTCCAAAAATTAAAGTTTATTCCTGACAACTAAATCGCGGCTTATGAGAATAAAATTATTCTTTACGCTAGCCCTAACCGCCATGCCATCCCGGCGTGCATCGCATTTACCCATCGTCCATCGTCCCTTGATGAGAAGGCAGACTAAGCGGCTACTCCGGTAGTAACAGTGAAGGTGACGGCCATTTTGCCTATTTTTGTTAGTGTATATATTTATGGATAATATAACAGCCTTTTGTTGTTTTATTTTGTAGGGATATACCTATAAATGTACCAAGATATGCATGTATTCAGTGATAAGTAAAATTTAAAGTTTCTTTGTATTTGGTAATTGTTGGCGTTATAGTATAGATCTTTTATAGAACAAAAAATAAAAATATACTTTTCTGTATGGCGACTTTATTGCAGGGTTTTATTGTGTCATTTTAAAAATGATTGTATCACATTAAATGGAATAAATATGTGAAACGAAAGTAGACATTTTCATCTTTTGTTTTATAAAAGCTCTATATTTTAACCTCAAGAAATATTTTATTACTGCTCTTTGCTCCGCTATGTTTGGTATTGTCAACCTAATTCAGTTTTTTTACGTTTATCTGCTTTACTTTAGCATTTGAAAAAAGTTATGTGTTATGTATAATATGATATTCGTTAAGCAAATCATTACTAGACTAGTATGAACGCCTATTTCAATCTATTTCTTAACTGTTTGGCCCGCAAAAAATTTACGATCATGGTGTCAGAAAAAATGTCACTAAATTTTTTGAGGGCCAAACATTTAAAAAATAGATTGAGATATGCGTTCATACTAAACTAGTATATAATGATTTGCTTAACGAATAGCATATTATACATAACTTTTTTCAAATGCTAAAGTAAAGCAAATAAACCTAAAAAAACTGAATCAATTTTTTTTGGGAACTATATCGGGATTGCAAATAGTATATATCTTTCTTAGTAAAACTAAGGTTTACTTCACGTAATTAAATTAAGATATTTTTATTAACCAATATTAGTTGTAGGTATCATACCTTCACATTAAATGAATTAAATGATAATATAATTGATACAATTAAGTCATATTTTACTTTATCGTGTAAATTTACTTACAGAAATTATGATTTACTTCAGTTAATTAAACCTGCCAATTAAATAATTAAATTCGCTCAATTATATATTTAATTGCTCGATACCAATTAAATAATTTAATTGAAAGAAAAAAATTTTACTTGTGTAAATTAATTATTTCTCTCTGTGTACGTTGGAGTTTTTAAGTTTATTTATTTCCATGGACTCTAGCAAATTCAATTTGACACCTTTATTTTCAATATGTAAAATTTTATAATTCGGATCAAAATTATGTTGATTTTCTACTAAATGGCAGGCATAATTAGAGTCTTGTTTATGTTTAATAAAGCTATTGTGATGTTCTTGTATCCTTTTACCAAAATTCCTACCAGTTTGGCCTATGTACGTCTTCGGACAGTCTTTACATGTTAATTTGTAAACACCGGATTTTTTATTTTTGTTTGTTTTTGTTTTACTATTTCTAATGAATCTGCCTAAAGAATTATTGGTTTTGTAAGCAACGTTGATATCATGTTTATTTAAAAAATTGCCAATCTTTTTAGTAGGCTCTCCAACAAAAGTAATAAGTTTAAATTTTTTATTAGGGTCCTTGATGTGTGGATAAACTAAATCAATGGCTTTTTTGTATGTTTTTTTCCTTAAATTTTGATCAGTTAGATTAGAGGCATATCCATTATTAATAGCAATTTGTTTTATTATGTTCAACTCTTTCAAAAAATCTTCTTCATTTAAAGGGAAAGTTACAAGTCTATGAATCATGCTATGGAATGCTGCTAATTTATGTTGTATGGGGTGGCAAGAATTATTAGGTATTGTAGTATCTGTATGAGAAGGTTTGTGGTAGACTGAGAAGACATGTTTATTATTTTCTGTTTTTATAGTTAAGTCGAGAAAATTAATTGAGCCATTTAGTTCTTTTTCTATAGTAAATTTGATATTATTATGTAAGCTATTGATAAATTCTAGAAAAACTTTTAATTGTCTATCAGTACCTAGAAAACATGTAATGACATCGTCGACGTACCTAAACCAATAAAGAAATTGTTTAAAAAGAGGGTGATTACTGATTTTATTTTCCAAAAAATCCATAAATATTTCTGCTAATAAGGGGCTGAGGGGGTTGCCCATAATTAGTCCATTTTTGCTCAGGTTGGGTTGAAGAAGCTACAGTGTAGCGAAACATGTCAATAATTTTGTCAATATAGTGGAAGTTTACTAAGTCAAACTAGTAGTTTTTCTGGTTAACCCATCATATTATATGTAAGGGAGCCTACACCATAATTGGAAATGGTTGAAACAGCTGGAAATGATGATGATGATATTAATATGTTAAAAAATACATAATATACATAAAGTACATTTATTTTTCGCAACAGTAAATTGAAATTTTGAGCGCTTTAACAATTTTTGCAATGCCAAACCTTACTCTTACTCGGTCCGAGACTTTTTATTTTACAAGTTATTTAAAGTTTAATCAACCTATATCTAACCAAAACAAACTTTATGTGATATGGCCATTACGCGTTACAGAAAATCGACATTAAGACTATTGCTTAAAATACAAAACCGTAACGCATAACAGAAACGTCACATTGTTGGTACTATTATTTAGAATGCAGAACGAGTAATATGAAATTTCGGTTAAAAAAAGGTCAGGCGAAGTAAATAACAATGATGTTGAGGTACGGCTCTGCAGATTACACTACTTTTAGCCTACAGTCACAAGAACTTGGCTTTTTGTTTGTATTATTTTAGATATTTTTCATTTGGAAATAATTTTTGAACGGTGCAGAATATAGAAAAGTCAAAGTTGACTAACGTAAGTAATTTATCAACTTAAGTTGACAAGAATAACCTGCTTTACTACTTTTAATTACTTTAAAATACTTAATTAACATCCTGTATATCTATTCATAAACATAACTTTGTGCATTGTTGCAAAGCGACAATGTATAAAAAATTACCCGAATTTGCCCACGGCTTTCCCATTATCCGCTTCACAACTTTCAATATAGAGCTATGAATTTTAATTACTTTAGCAAACAGTGCCAGACAGAAAATGTCATTAAGCCCAAAGCCAATCCTCCTAAATATAGTATAAAGCATACATAATACATAATCATATGTCAATTTTGAATTAACAAAATTAGGTTTATTAATACATAAAAAAAGAGTATAAATAAAATTTTATTTGGACGAAAATATATGTAAGCATAGGTTGAGTCCATGTGTTTGCTCGAATGGAATGGGACTATGAGACTGTGACCGTGGCCTCCTCCCAAGACTGAGATTTCTACTTTTTCCACAGACATTAGTAAACAATAAAATTGTAAGCTATAATTTTAGTTGCCCTTATGCTTACCTACGCTTAATAATATTGTAAATATAGGACCACTTAATGTCTGTATTAGTTTGATAATTAAATCCTATTTTATTTGATGTTATTAATATAATCAGTTAGGAGAAAAAGTAGAAAATCGACAGGTGACAGATTGTATCCAAATGTAAACTTTTATCGTGAATCACAGATGTGGAATCAAGAAAGATACAAGTGTTAAGATGTAGGTATACTTACATCGTTTTCGTCCGGCTAGTGGCCATGGTCACGGTTGACAGTTAAATAATGGATTAAACTTCATTTCTCAACCAATTGGTCATAAACAATAATAGCAGTCATAAACAGTTAATAATACATTTAGCAAAGTATACTTATTATGATAAAACAAAAAATACATCGAAACATATTAATTTTGATGGTAGCTCACTTAATAATATTAAATAGCTAAGATAAAGCTGCGAAATATGTGCTAGTAAGTAACATGTATAAGTATTCAAACATTAAAAGCTGGTTGCCCGCTTTCAGGCAGTCGGCTCCGGTCAGAGTCTATTATTTGGTTTGTTTGTACATTGTCAATTTAAAATATCTAACTTTAGGTTTGTGCAGTTTGTGACTTTTATGTTGCACGAAACTGCACTAAGCTGCACTAATTTTTTTCCAAATTAAATGATATCTTATACAAATAAAAATTAGTGAAGTTTCGTGTTTCCTTGCTTTTATTGTTCTTTATAAATTTTCTTGATTTCATTGTCGAGTTATTAGAAAAAAAACTAGCTAAATATTTACCTATATACAGCGTGTCTAGAAACCATATTTTCAGATGGGAATCTTTTCTACTTTTGACTTTACGGAAAAAAATTATTCTTCAAAAAAAGTTCTGCTTGTTAAGAAAATAACACCAAAATCAAAAATTTTAAGCCAGCATATACGGGGTGTCAAAAAAAGTAAAAACAATAAATGCCGTAGAAGAAAAACTATTTCTAATTTTAATTGCAAAGTGCAGTAACGTAAGAAAGTGTCGCTCAGAGCAGAAAAGTGATCGAAGATGAAATTTGACAAAATAACTTTATGGTCATTCATGTGTACATTGTGTACCTACCTTTGAATTTTTAAAAGAGTGTTTCGAAATATAAGTTAAATAACATATTACCAAAATAAGCAATAAAAAATAATTACTGTTTTTACTTAAAACATAAAAAAATATTTTCGGAACGTTTTTCATTAATATGGTTTAATTGGAAAAGTAAGGTATGATACCAAATGAAACTTTGACAACTAATTGTTTTATTTGTATGTAAATGCTGATATAGCACAATGAAATGGTAGTTTCATTAAACATTTTGGGTAGGCAGCAATTTTTTTTGGATGTGGGATCATTGTTGAGTGTAAATCTCAGTTTTCGGGATTGCAACCCTCCCCATTTGGCCGCCATATCTAATAGAAGGGTGCAATCAGTTTTTTGGCGATATCTCTGTAACCGTAAGTCGCACAAAAATTTTCCAGAATGGTTTTTTGTAGAAAGCTGAGTTATCTACAACTACTGTTTAAAACTTTTTTAAGTAGCATTGTTAATAAAAATTTTATGATCTGGAAAATACTAAAAAGTAAGGTAAATAAATCTTTGAGACGATACAACTTTTTTATTTTTATGCAAATACGCATGAGTTCCTTTTTCGGTACAGCATTCTGTAAAAATTATTTGATCTGCTCATTTTTTTATCATTATTTTTAAGGGTTTTACAGGGCCGCAAAGAAAGGGAAGCGAACGATAAGTGAAGTGAATATATATATATATATATATATATATATATATATATATATATATATATATATATATATATATATATATATATAT
>OZ020190.1:88681965-88721965 GCA_963971165.1 Philopedon plagiatum | reverse complement strand
GAAATATGCGCCGCAGATGAAAATTTTGGAAGAATTGTTGCAAAAATGCTAAAAATATATAAAATAATGCAAACAAGGGGCGCCATCAAAGAGGGGGGGGAGCAAAATGAAAAGTGGAGAGCTTCCAACTATACACTAGTGGTTAAAACTTAAAATGGGCACCCCGTATATAAATTTGTTTAAGGGCACAACTATAGTGATGGTAGTGACCAGTGGCATATGGTGAAGTTTCAAAGTTGTATATCTCTCTTCCTACGTTCAGGACCGGTCCCAATTTTTATTGGTTTTAATAGTGAGCCCACTGGGAATGTTTTTGTAAAGAAAAAAAAAACGTTTTGAATTTGCGAAAAAAAAGTTGAATTTTTGCTTGAGTTTACCAGAACCTTCCCAGTGGGCACACTATTAAAACCTCTAGGAATTAGGAACAGAGATATACAACTTTGAAATTTCACCATACGCCACTGGTCGTGACCTAGGTTTTACTAGCCATTATATCTAGTTCACAATACACTTACAACGGTATGCTACGTTATGACGTCACTTCGAGGGAAAATTTTAAATTGACTAGGGCTTACCTGGGCAAATGAAATATGACAATAATATTTTAATAAACGTCAACTCAACATACTACCCGACAATAAAATGACCTGTAATATTTTAATAAACGTCAACCCAATACACTACCCGACCAGAAACTGACCTGTACTTATGTAGGTACAAGGGGTGCAAGCGTCTAGTCAATTTAGGATTTTCCCTCGAAGTGACGTCATATGTAGCATACTGTTGCCAGTCTATGGTGATCTAGTTTAATAAGAAGCATGAAATGATAGGTGTAGGTGTTTCTAAAATTAAATGTAAAATTGTAACTATTTTATACTAGATGTGTACTTTTATGAAGACCACTCTTATAATAAACGCACTATAAAAATGACTTATAATGGCACTAATGAGTAGGAAAAAAATAACTGAAAGTCAATATCCACCGCAAGTCCTATATGTCTCTTGCTTTTCTTAAGAATTTTTTTTTAACTTCCTTCTTGTAGTTTTTCCATTTTTCCCGTAGCTGCTTACTTGTGCGTTCCACATAGCCCTCAGCTACCCATTCGGCAGCTATCTGCTCCCACATCTTATCTTTTTCTTTGGTCGTAACAGCATCAGCTCTCTTGTTCTCTAAAATTTCTTTGTATTTTTCGACAAACTCCACGAGTGCCTCAACTTCCCCTTCCACGAAATTAACACACCTTCTGCTTTGGATATTCACTGCATAATTTTTAGTAATAATACTAATAATCCTCGTATATCATGGTAATAATCTATAACTGTTTAGAAAATAAACACGACAATCGGAATCAAACGAAAAAGTATGGTTAATGGTTAATTCTTCTTCCTTTCTTAAAATCGATGACGCCTTTTTCCTCTTTTTCGATATATGGGCTTAGCATTTAACTCTAGTGTTTCAAAGGCAATAATACAAACACGCGTTCTATTTTAAATTTTCGCGCCAAATCAGGGCCACCTACTTTATCAAGTACTGGAAGTGACAAAGAGACATGATCATGTTTCATGATGAAGGGAAGGGAGATCGAAACAGAAGGATTTCTTAGTCATCAAAGAGCCGTGCCCGTGCGCCATATTTATTTAAGTTTTTCAACAGCACACAAGCCACACAATGAATGTTTTAAATTTTTTTTCGTTTAAAGTTTTAAATAATGTAATTTCTTTTCACTACCTAGAAAATGGTCTTCGTCGATCCGTTGTTAACCAATATTTTGATCAGTTTTATCTAGTTTCTTTGAGTGAGTAGCGTAATAGGGTTGAAAACTAAATTTAATTTAAAACACTAATAATATTTACGTATTATGGTAACGTTTGCCGGAGCAAAACTAATTTAGCGGATCTGGTTATACTTTTGAAGTAAGTACTATGTAGTTGTGCCCAATTAGTATTTTCGTTTTGATTTTTAACTTTTCCTTGGCAGAAAGTTTAAGCTAGTAGGAATAACTTATATCATTAATAATGTAATATAGGGTGTTTTAAATATTACTTAAAACTAAGGCTACTGACAAAAAGGACTGATTTCACAGTGCCTTTTTACTATTTTTTTTTGTTTTTTCTTAGGAAAGGTTCAAATTTTTTTTAACTTGTCTTAAATTACGCTTAAAAACAGAAATGTCTGGCAACGTTTCAAAAAATTCAATTGTTTAAAGTTTTTCGCGCGCAAATTTCCGTCAAGCGCCTTGTGTACGTTCAGCCAGGTGCGTCGAATATTGACGGATTTTAGGGTATTTTTGAAAATTTTAAAAATGTTCGATTTAAGAAAAAAAAAGTATTGGACATGTCTGTAGACTACCCCAGGAGTCACCCATTCCAATATATTAAATGATTTCCATAACACCCTGTATATACCGGGTGCCCACGTGTTTACTGGCCTGCTCGTTATTTTGTTAAGAAATAATATTTCGATTTGAAATTTTGGGAACTCGTATGGTTGCTTTAGATGCAGATTTTGAGTGCTCGAACATCTGACTATCGTTTCCGGTTCAACCGGAAATACAGTCAACTTTGTTATTTTAAACGAAACCCCGGGATATTTTTTAAAATTTGGATTCTACGTAAAATTCTAATTATAAACATGTATCATACCCCATACCTATCTTTAACAGTTTTCAAGAAAATGACGTTTGAAAATGTCGAAAGAGCCGCAAACTATACTGTTTTAACATAAAACAAATGAATATGGGAAAAGTTTAATATATTGTTCTTACTTCTTTTTAGGGGCCTTGTATGCTTGTGTCATGACAATCTCACTTCCGGTGCAACCGGAAGTGATACAAAATATGACATTCAGGCACAAATTACTTCAATAATTTCAATTGCACGACCTACTTTAAACTTTAAATTCTAATTTATCTGACTTTTCTCTATAATTTTTGTATACACCATCCCAGGTCTAAAGTTGATAGTTCTTGAGATATGGACAGCTAAAAATTTAGATGCATTCCAAATTTCAATCTTTCTAATTTTATCCAGGCGGCTATGGAGATCATTTGTCGCTTGAACTGCTTCATGATCATAACCATGTCAATTTCCAAGATGGCTATGAATACAAGACACTTGTCATATTTTCTGTTATCACCCCCAAAACAAATGAACAACTTGCTCAGGGAATTTCAAAGAGTTCGTCTGAGAGAAAACGGTCAACAATTCGAACACTTAATTTATGGCTAATTTCTTATTTTTTAAAATGAAAACCTAATAAAATTATTACTTCAAGCACTACTCTGATATTATTAATTATGTGTACCCTTTCTACATTTTCTTAATTCAAATGAGCTCCATAGCCGCCTAGATAAAATTAGAAAGATTGAAATTTGGAATGCATGTAAATTTTTAGCTGTCCATATCTCAAGAACTATCAACTTTAGACCTGGGATGGTGTATACAAAAATTATAGAGAAAAGTCAGATAAATTAGAATTTAGAGTTTAAAGTAGGTCGTTCAATTGAAATTATTGAAGTAATTTGTGTCTGAATGTCATATTTTGTCATGCCACAAACATACAAGGCCCCTAAAAAGAAGTAAGAATAATATATTAAACTTTTCCGATATTCATTTGTTTTATGTTAAAACAGTATAGTTTGCGGCTCTTTCGACATTTTCAATCGTCATTTTCTTGAAAACTGTTAAAGATAGGTATGGGGTATGATACATGTTTATAATTAGAATTTTACGTAGAATCCAAATTTTAAAAAATATACAGGGGGTTTCGTTTAAAATAACAAAGTTGACTGTATTTCCGGTTGAACCGGAAACGATAGTCAGATGTTCGAGAACTCAAAATCTGCATCTAAGGCAACCATACGAGTTCCCAAAATTTCAAATCGAAATATTATTTCTTAACAAAATAACGAGCAGGCCAGTAAACTCGTGGGCACCCGGTATATATATATATATATATATCGGTAAATGCAAAAGCCTTATCTTTCGCTAGTGCAAAACAAAAGACCGTAAAATGACAAACTAAAGTAGAAGGATTATTCTTTTTGATTCTAGTCCGGGTGCCCTCCTGCTATCGCGATTTCTGGGCCCTTACCCTTCATCAGGCAGGCTCACACCCAGAGTGGCTGACGAACAGACCACACTTTGACTAGAATCAACAAGAGACCTTATATTCAAACGTTCGAAATGGATAGGTAAGATGTAGTGGCTCGCGCCAAACTACTTTTACGTATGTTGCTCCAAAACTTTTGGCTGCTAACATAATAATACTTATTAATATGATTTACCAAAAACGTCTATTTTAATTTAACAGCAATTTACTTAATATGGGAAAATATGCACTCGTGAAATTAGGTTGATATTGTTAGCAGAGTAAAATAGGCAGTGTTAGACGATAACATAAACAATTATGACTTACCTATTACGTTAATATTAAGGTGAGAATTATTCCTACTGAGTTAAAGTGTAGAAATTAAAACGTATCCCACTAATTTTAACACATTTACAGACAGTAGTCGCAAATATGGTTTCACATAATTTACTATCACACTAATTGAACACAACTACACAGTATTATAAAATTTTAATCAAATTCTTTGATTACAGAAGGAAATTTGGTAAAACAAATATTCTATTTACATACATAATAATATTAGATCTATTTCGACGGTGAGATGTTATGTAACCGTCGAAGCCACGCTGAAGGGTTGTTGACCCCAATTCGTAGAGTAAGCGCCTACCTGATTGGTAAACGCCGTAGGCCGGCCGAAATCGTACGTCAGCTGCAGCTATTTAATCCAAACCAAAGATGCATTTTGACGAGTTTAATAATACCGTGTACATTATTCTTGTGTTGTGAAATAGTTAAAGCTGTTAAATATTAACAAAAGTTAAAGCCATTTAATATTAACAAAATATTAGTAAAACACTAATTCCTTGGTAGTTAGTTGAAGTTAAGGCAGCGTTTCTCAACCTGTGGGGCGCACCCCCTAGGGGGGCGCCATAACTCTACGTGGGGGGCGCGCCAGCACATTAAAATGAAAAAAAAGATAATTATTAATGAAAAAAAATTAATTCACAGAAAGAAAAGCAAAATGATATTCATTCTGACATTACAAAAAATTAAGTAAGTACAGTACACGTTTAAACTAATATACTATTTAATTATTATAAATATGATTGTATCAGTAGGTACTGTCAAAAATGCCAGTAGAGGGATATGATGCTCCCCGAGTCTCCGCATGCGCAGTAGGGTCGACCTTGAACGCCCAGGTGTGCTATTGTTATTTGGCCTTGATATGCGCAGGTGTTATTCCAAGGTCAAGGTCAAGAACTTGGCCTTGAACGCGAGCAGATGTTTCTTTGTTTGGTGATGACCAGGTGTACGATGCTTATTTCAAGGTTACATTTGCGGTGTATATTTTCAATGAATGCGAGCAGCTGTTTCTTTGTTTGGTGATGACCAGGTGTACGACGCTTATTTCAAGGTTACATTTGCTTGGCCTTGAACGCGAGCAGATGTTTCTTTGTTTGGTGATGACCAGGTGGACGACGCTTATTTCAAGGTTACATTTGTTTTGTATTTTTCGAGGTCGTCGGATGTATTCCTCCCACCATAAATAAATACTTGACCTTGGATTACTTCCTAATAAATATGGCTCATTTCGAAAATAGCTTTCATTGTCACTCATACATCGTATGCGTTAACTGTTGCTTTGGCATATAAAGTATTGTGTTTGTGGTGAGTTCTACAAGTGTTTATTCAAGGTACTTGACAGTAATTGTTTTTATTGTATTTTAAATCATGAGCATTTCAAAGCAGACCATAGCCGAAATTAATAATATGATAAACCAAGATATTCAATTTCTGGAACGTAGAAAATTCTCTACATTAACGGTGGGCAAAATTTATATGATAAAAAAAATTAATTCTTTGACTTCACGTTTTGGAAAAGCCATTATCGTCACATTGTTTGATCCAACACATCAAGCAACATTTGAAACATTTTTACCATCACGCGTAGCTGAAATTCTGACAGAGGATACTATTGAAGTGATGAATAACTCCGGTGATCAGTACACCTTAACTTATTTGGGGCAAAGCTCACATGTATTCTCTGGAGGTAATACTAGAGCGTTGTTAAATTTTGGTTGTTTGTAATATATTGTTGATTAGGCTAGTTTAATGTTGATTTAAAATGTAATAAAATAGTTCTTGTTAAGTATATATCGAAAAACACACACTCACACACAATCACATGTCCATTATTTTCTATTTAAGATGTGTGACTGCCCTACTGTCATTGAAAATCGAGATATGTACATTAATTGGTTATCATGTAAATTAAGAGAGCTGGCTGAAGAAATACTACACTTTGCAAATTATGGTAAATCCGATGTGGGTTTTAGTGAAAGTCAGTATAGGAAGTATATGAAAGACGCCGTAAATTTCACGGCTGGAGCACATACGTGCGAGAAATACCTATATGGAACCATTGATCTGGACGAATTTTGCGCTGGAATGATAAATGAAGAATTGGGAAGCTACCTATTCGAAGTGCCTCATTTACCCGATGAATTAGCTAGAAAATATGGTTTGGCTCCCGCAGATGACACCACTATTCTTGATGACCTTGGAAATAAAGCAGTCACCAATGAAGTTGATAGTAAAGCATTGGGTACTGTTAGCGATGACGAAATGGAGTGTGTTCAAGAAGATGAAGAAAATCACATCAGTTTAAGCTAAAAATGGGTCGTGTTAACAACACAATTGATAAATTTGGGCGCCAAAAATTTAATGACCAAAATCACATTGTTCTTGTTGGACAACCAGGAGTTGGATTTAGATTGACCGATGATGGTCAATATGATATACAAGGGAAATCTCTAACTAATGTAGCACCACCAAAGAATCCTGGGGATGCCGCTAATCAGGAATATGTTCTTGAACAAAGGCGTGAAATTATTAAAAAACTTAGTGAATTAGTGAATAATGATGTTTTGGAATATGTTAGAAAAGAACTTAATGAAATAAATAAAAAGCTTGCTGAAGAGGCGAATGAAGATTTTTTGCAATCTGTTACAAAAAGACTTAAGGAAATCGATTCAAAATTGTTGAATCAAGAAAAAGCTATTCAGCGTATACGTATTACGCGCATGTAGATAAAGAAACAAGTCTATTCTGTGTATGGTGACCTCGATTTTACATGGGATATGAGAGTGGAGGGGTTTGAAGGTCACCTAACAGATACAAATAGAGGCACAAAACTTTCTTGTTTCAGTCTGCATTTCAGTACTTCCAGAATACTGCATAGTAATTTATTTCCTCAAAATGCAGTCACCAAAAAGTGAACGTCAAATTGCAGTTGTTCGCCCATTCTCTGTAAACGGTCGTCAGATGTGTGCCAATTGCGAAAATTGGGAATTTATTAGTGGAATAATGGGTTTCTGTGAATGGTGTCAAAATGAGTACCATAAGAAACATGGGATGAAATCACCGCAACAAATATCTCGTGAAAATTCTAGTGAATCTCTGCAAAGTCTCGCTGTCTCAGTGGGAGGTTCATCAGAACATAATAATCACGATACGCCGGAATTCAGTCAAGAAGGGCAGCGCTGGACTTCTTCAAGCAATTTTGAAGATCTCGAAATAATTAACGAATCACCGCAAAGTCCTGTTTTCTTAGAAGGAGGAGGAGGAGGAGTAGGGGGAGGAGGTTCATCAGAACGTAATAATAGTGAGACCATGGAATTCGACCAAGAAGGGCAGCGCTGGTAATTCCGAAAAATAGAGACAATTTAGATATAGTGTAAAAGTTTCTTATGATAGTCATGTAATTTTAAATTTATGTGAATAAATGCGTTTTTCTAATGATAGTGTGGATGTATTATTTAAATCTTAATAAAAATCTTTTTGTACTAAATATGTTTATTATTCACCATACATTTGAATTAACAAATCGCTCTTGATATATATTATTTCTGTGGTTCCGTTCTAAAATCCTCGCTAGCATTACATCCATTTTTGCAATTCTCCTTTGAAAACGATATCTATTAAGTATTAGTTGCTGAAAATTACTTTGTCTGGCTTGTCTATATGCAAAACACCAAACAGACATACGGTGGATAATATTTCTTTCTTCGTCAAATCTTACTTGCTTCATGGTGTATGGTAAAATGAATTTTTATTAGTTATGTCAATTATATATAGGCTGAACATAAAGAGAGTGAATTAGTTTTACTTTAAAATGGGTCGTGTTAACAACACAATTGATAAATTTGGTCGACAGAAAACTCCTGTTTGTAACAAGTTATCGCGAGGGTTGCCCGGAATCGGATTTAAACTTACTTCAGATGGACATTTTGATATAGAGGGAAAATTATTAAGGAATGTTGCCCAACCGATAAATGATAATGATGCTGCTACCAAAGAATATGTCCTTACGGAAGTTCATCAACTTGGTTCGCAGATAAATACCATACTTAGTAATGTGCTAGTACCGGTTTTTCAAAAAATGTTTGAAGATGATGAGACCAAAATTACGTATCTTAAGGAAAAAATGTATCAAATTCACTCACTTGCTGCACGGTATACTACAGCGAAGATAAAGGATCCAAAAAAACCAAAATGGAAACCAACCTAGATAAAGTTCTATTTAAAAACATAATTATACTGTTAAATTGAAAATAAAACGCATAATTATGAAAAGCAATATTTATTATTATCATTTATAATGCATACATACGTAACGTAAAACCTATTTGATAATATTTATACAATATCTGATTTGTCTATCCAAGAATTAAATTGATTTGGAAAACCTAACCATTTTACAAACAATTGATCGTTTTGATTGTTCTTGCGTTTTCTAAGAATTTTCTCAACTAAATAAACACCAGGGCTAGCTGTCTTTTGCAGTTCTGCTTCGTAAAAACATCCTTTAATAGGTTGACCTTCCAATGATTGTAGCAAGTAGGTAGGTGGATTTGTAATATTAACTTTTGCTATTTCAAACAGTTCCGTGGACCAGGAAGGCGTATATCCTTTGTCAAATACACCTTTGTACTTGCTAATGCGAACAATGTCACCCAAATGAAATTTTTTTTTCTTCGGAGCAATTTTCAAATAGTCATATGCTTTAATAGGGGTATCCTCTTTTACACTGTTAGGCTTCATTCCAATGGTGCGGTGTTTAGTGTTATTATAGGTCTTCATTATAGCTGGTAATATTTGTAACCATCTGTAAGAACCTCTAGCCGAGAATTGTTTATATAACTTATTTTTCAAAGTTCTTATAACACGCTCCACAATTGCCGCTTTTTTCGTGCTATATGTGGAATAATGGTTTATATTATATTTTTTCATGAGTGCTTGAAAGGTGGTATTATAAAATTCCTTTCCTTGATCACTCTGTAAATTGTTTGGTGCATAGGATGCTTCTTCAATGATGCTTTTCATGGCATTCGTAACTTCAACACCGGTCTTATTCTTAACTGCTTTGGTGTACACGAATTTGGAGTAACAGTTTATACATACAACAATGTAACGGTATCCATCATTGTCAGTAGCATATGGCTGCATTTCCGCCAAATCAATTTGCCACAAATCTCGATATCCTTTTATGACCGTACGTCTTCTAACAAAATTTTTTCTTGCTGTCCTATGTAATTCATTTACGACTTTAATTTTTTCTCGGCTAGGATCCATATTATAAGGTTGCACGTCTTATAAGACACTGAGGATGGCAACTACGTGCAAAACTTAATATATTATTCCTTCTTCTCGAAGCTCTTCCATAATAGACATAATCTCATTATCATGTCCGGTATGTCCAGCTACTTTTGACCCCCACAATAATCGTAATCTATCCACTAACTCCTTAGGTTTATTCCAATAAACATATTCAGATGATTTCGAAGATAGATGCTTTTTTACTGGTAGTTGGATTTTGTTGTTGACTTTTTTTCTTCGAACACCACCACCACCCAGTTTGGTTCCCATAATTAGCGGTTTTATGATTCGTAAATATTTTCTCCATCGGGTTTCCCTTAAACCACGTTTCTTGTCATAACCGTCGTATGCCGCATCCGTCAATTTCAAAATGGTTTTGTATTTTTGAAGTACGTCTAGACTAATTTCATCTTCATTATCTAGGCATGCTGGATTTTTTAGAAAAATCAAATCGTAAAGCTCAGCTGTTCCATCGAATTCAGCAATGTTTGTTTTGTTCCTGTATAACACCATCTTTCCGTTTGTTAGAAAACGAACCACCAAGTTGCCAATATATTTTGTTGATTTATTTTCTTTTTTACCAAAGCGTACACCATACACGGTATCATAACGGGACGGTTCCAATTTTAATCCATTTAAATAATCTTGAATAGTTTTTGCGGCTGAACTACTACCACTTGATGTGTGTGGTGATGTGTAAGATGATGTTATCGTTGATGGGGAAGGGGTTTCGAACAGTGACTCACGATTTCCACGTTTTGGTGTAGGAATTTGTGTTTTTTGCGAAATCGGTGTAGATGTTTCAAAATCCGCTTCTGTTGGATGTTCTTCAAACAGTTTCGCCATTCCCACCGAGCTGCTGCTGCTGCTACTCCGACTTTGTGGTTTAGTCGTAGTACTTGATTTTTTAGTTGCGTACTGCTGCTGCTGCTGCTTTACGGCTTTAGATATAGATTCTAGTGGTTTAGAAACTGGTTCATAAAACTTTTCCAAATCATGTTCATTCTGCACTTTAGCTGCTTTAATTTGTTTAAATTTTTTTCTAACCGCATTTGTAGTTTCCAGTAGCTTTCGTTTTAATTCGATTTCTTCATTCATGATGCTTTCAAAGCACCGTTCAACGATGAAATGATTATCCAAGTTATTATTATAGGAATATATAACTATCGAATCCCTTGCGGTAT
Organism: Philopedon plagiatum; assembly: GCA_963971165.1. NCBI lineage: Eukaryota > Metazoa > Arthropoda > Insecta > Coleoptera > Curculionidae > Philopedon > Philopedon plagiatum. The sequence goes on along the minus strand of OZ020190.1, from coordinate 88,711,051 downwards.
CTGCCCGAATTTACATCACTATCCTTGTCAATAACTAAAAAACCATATTTATTATCCCAACATTTAGCACACATCTCTTGAAATTGTGTAAACGTCAGGTCGGGTGAAACGTGATCGGAAAATATATGTTTCATATTCATCTCATCTTGTTTAAACATAATAATGAAGTTGGCATTATCCCGGACGAGCTGCTTAGGAACACGAGAATACGTTTGCGCCAAGTAAAAGGCATCCACATTTTTGTGACGTCCCATGCTAAAATACGATCTTATAACGTCCTGTTTCTCACACATAACGTCATCAAAAATAAATATTGAATTAGGTTTAGCATCCGACGGTTCCACAATGTTATTTGCGTCGCTAAAAGCGTAGTAGCCAAGACCTTTGATTGGTGATAAAATTTTCTTTAAATATTCATATTTCGGTTGATAGAGCGACTTTGAGTAGATATAAACATTTTCGAAACGCAGTCCCGAGGGGTGAGTAAGCAGCGAAATCATAACATTTGTCTTTCCACAGTTTGAAGGTCCTATTAATAATCCACGAATAGATGACGGTAGCAAAGGACCATGTCTTTTAAATAATTTTTGTTCTAGTCCAGATCCGACCTTTACATCGAGATTATCGACGGGAAGTTTTTGTTTAAGATTGACGATACGCATCTTAACAAAATCTATATTTTATACTGAACTTGCACGTAAACTATCATTCAGATGTCGCTCGTCAGACGAAGTAGACGGTCTCGTTTATCAAGTAAGACTGGAAGCGGTATTGTTAATTCAGTAATTAATAGGCTACCTTTCGAGTTACACATTCCCGGCTATCAGTATTGCGGGCCCGGGACGAAAGTAGTAAAACGTGTGGCAAGAGGAAATCAAGGAATTAATTCTTTGGATGTCGCATGCAAAAAACACGATTTAGCCTATTTGCGTAATAGTGAAAATTTAAGTGCTCGCCACCAAGCAGATCAGGAACTCGAGCAAAGCGCGTGGAAAAGAGTAAAATCTAAAGACTCTAGCGCTGGTGAAAAAGCTGCAGCTTGGTTGGTAACCAACATTATGAAAGCGAAACAACGTTTTGGTATGGGTGTATCATCATCAAAATCGAGAAAAGCATCCACTAGAGGTAAACGTCGCTCCCAGCGCCGCCGCCGCCACACTAAAGGTAATGGCGTCGGTAAACATAAGCGAGTACACAAAGTAGCTTTTGGATCATCTATTAGACGACCCGTTCGATCAGAATTGTTAAAAGCTGGTGGGAAAAAACTTATCGAGAAAAATATCATGAAAGCATCGAAAATAGCTGCAGTAGCTGCACGTAAATCCCTAAGAATAGCCGGTGGCAAACGAAAAATTCGCACGCCTAGAATCATTCCAATTCCGAAGACTGGGGGGATATTACCGTTAATACCAATATTTGCAGGACTATCGGCCTTAGGTTCATTAGCAGGTGGTGCAGCAGGCATCGTGCGTGCCGTAAAAGCAGTAAAAAAGTCGACTGCAGAAAAAATAGGTACCGGCTTACATCTAAGTTCAAGAGGAAATGGATTATATTTGAAACCATATCGCACAGGTTTGGGATTATATATAAACAACGGCAAAAATAAGAAATCAAAAAACTAATAGAATCCCTACCTCAAAGACCACTATCCAATATTGATATAGAAAAGTACGCCTTAAAAATGAAAATACTACACTTTCGAGGCGTATATATGAGAGATTCATTACCTGTACGCGGTCCCAAACGTTATGAGGCCGCCATTATAAATTTGGATAGTATGTCGGGTGTAGGGACTCATTGGGTAGCATATAGAAAAAGCAATTCTGATGTAACATACTACGATAGTTTCGGTGATTTACCCCCACCTATGAAATTGGTACGATATCTGCAGATGGGTTCCGAAGCGACGAAGAAAATTTACTATACATACGACCGTCAACAAGAATTTGGAACAGTCTGGTGTGGACATTTGTGTTTGAAGTTTCTCTTACAATCGTAAAAAGTATGTCTTTGACACCCCAAATGGAACGTGACAAGTACACCAAAATGTTGCTATCACTTAAAGCATATCGTGAAGTCGGAGGATTACAAAAAATGACAGCTGAACAGTTAGAAAATACGCCCAAAGAAGTGTTGATCGCATTAGCTCCAAATGAAATAGCACTAGTTTGGGATAGGTTACCTAATCACCTAAAAAGTGACGTCGATATATTGAAATATCAGTACTGTTTCGAACATTATAATAGCAATAATTCAGATTCGGACGAGGGCGATGGACCGATACCAAAAAAAATATTTTGTTGTTATTGCAAAATTAACGATGTGAACATAAGGGCAGAAAACAGTTTAAAAACGCCCAAAGGAATAAAGCAACGCTTCAGTTTAAATCCATTTAACTGTTGCAAACAGCAATAAAATAGCTACACAAATAGTTTCGTCGTCAGTCATGTCTTACACATTCACTCTAACAGGACATACAAGTGTCTTAAGTGCGGATTTTTACCCACCCATCGAGTTAAATACAACAGACAAATATGGAGTTGCACTGCTGGGATTTTACACATATAATTCGATTTTTAATATCGACGAAAGCAATAATTCATTCAGCCATTTGAAAACAGTGATACCAAAGCATTTAAGGATTCCACCAGGAGCTTACGAAATTAATGAAATAGCAAAAGCCATGTACACCGCTTTAAAAGAGTCATGCAATGAAGTTGGTACCGATTTATTTTCATTAACAGCCAATAATAATACGTTAAAATGTGAGCTAAAGTCAAAATATAGCATCGATTTTCGAGGTAGCAACAGTATCGGCAAAGTGCTCGGATTTGGCTCTGTATTGCTGCAAGGTGGACAAAGACACGAATCAAGTACCATCGTGGACATAATGAAAGTGCGCATCGTACGTGTGGATTGTAATATAATTTCCGGAGCATACCTGAATTCTTTGGAAAGTCATACGTTATTTGAATTTGATATTGACGTCGAACCCGGTTACAAAATCTCTAAAGAACCGCAAAATAATATTTATATGCCGATAATGCCGGATGGTCGTCAGTTTATCGACAACATTACTCTACGCATCTTGGACGATAGCGGTGATTTGATCGATTTTCGAGGTGAGAAAATTATAATTAAACTAGAGTTGAAAAAAATCGTATAATGGGTTTTTGCTTTAACCGTCAACTGCATAAGCTGTCAACAATTCAAGATTCAGTTAAACGACATAAAAGTAAGCAGACAACACAGTCAAGGTTCATTCGCAAGTCAGACGGACGATCGAAAACACATCCGCACAGCAATCGGCAGCTCTCCGTGAAAGATTGCCAATTTCTACAATCGATCGGTTTGAAAGTGAGAAAAATTAGAAAATGATGGCCGCTAGCAGTGACAAAATCGAAGTTTTTACCGAACCAATTTTTGATAACTCCATTATTAGTTTTCAAGAACACACATATAAACCTTACGGTTCTCCAACATTCCGCAATTCTGATGAAATTCGTATACCTGTACACTTTCAAGATATCATTTTGGATATATCGGATAGTTACATTTACATCGAAGGAACATTTAAACCCAAAGATGTTAGTAAAAAATGTTATCTATCAAATAATGCCATCGCCTTTCTATTCGACGAATGTCGTTATGAAATGGGAGGGGAGCAAGTTGCCGTCGTTCGGAAACCCGGAATTACCACAACGATGAAAACTATGGTGTCATTGGGTGCCGCACAAAATAGAGCTCTCATGGCATGCGGATGGGGTCTAGACGAAGCAAATCAAGGGATACTAGATTCCACAAGTAACATGTTCTCCGGCAAGCTTCCTCTAAAATATCTCATGGGTTTCGCAGAGGATTATTCAAAGGGTATTTTTAACGTCAAGCAAGAGTTGATTTTAATTATCGCCCGCACTTTCAACAATTGCTATATCGGCGAAGTAGATGCAGACATTTCAATTGAAAAAATTGAATGGAAAATTCGTCACATTATTCCAGACGATCGACAGAAGTTAAAGATATTATCACGCATGAATAAAGGTGGCAGTAACGCAAACGTTCCAATGGCTTACCGTAAATGGGATCTTTACGAGCTACCTTCTTTGAGAGAAACATCGTCAGACGTATGGGCCTTAAGAACTAGCACGAGTCTCGAAAAACCGAGATATTTGATTATCGGTTTTCAGACAACTAGCTTTACCGACAACAGAGCAAAAGATAGCACACAATTTACAACGGCCGATATAAGTGATATTAGGCTCTATCTGAACTCTGCCGTATTTCCGTACGAAAGATGGAATTTAGATTTTTCAAAGAAACTGTATGCCGCAGCCTATTATAATTATGAAAATTTTCAAGCTAGCTACTACCAGCGAGAACTGAGCGATCCTATGATGAGTTTTGCCGACTATCTTAAAAATCCGTTATTCGTAATCGATTGCAGTCACCAACCAGAAGCCGTTAGGACGTCCACAGTGGACGTGAAATTGGAGTTCGAAACACGCAAGAGTAAATTTCCTAAAGACATTAAAGTGTACGCGTTAGTTATTCACGATGCATTTTTTAGCTACAATATACTTAATGGTTCTGTTACTAACAAATCAATACATTAGTTTGAAGTTGTGTAATTCTCCAAATTATGTACTCTAGTATTTAAAATAAACTTATAAACGACATATTTGAGTTTTATTTTTACTACATACGACAATTTCATAATTTTTTTAAGGCATTTCCCAACACTTTACGGAAAAAGTGTAAGTCACAAAAGATTTGGAGTCATTTAAACTATTTTTTGGCATTTTTTAAATTTCGAAAAAATAAGAAATAAAGATTTTCAATTTTTTTAGCATTTTCATAAATTTTTTTAAGGCATTTCCCGACATTTTATGGAAAACTTTTATAAGACTAAAACGTTCCTTTTACTGCCCTTAACCCATTTCCAGGGTTATTTTTTAAAAATTCCAAAAATAAGTAAAATCTTCCGACACGAGACGACTTAGTACGAGACTACACGAGACGCAGTAGATATTGGTGTAGAACAGACCGATACACTTATTTTTTGGAATTTTTAAAAAATAACCTCGGAAATGGGTTAAGGGCAGTAAAAGGAACGTTTTAGTCTTATAAAAGTTTTGCATAAAATGTCGGGAAATGCCTTAAAAAAATTTATGAAAATGCTAAAAAAATTGAAAATCTTTATTTCTAATTTTTTTCAAATTTAAAAAATGCCAAAAAATAGTTGAAATGAGTCCAAATCTTTTGTGATTTACACTTTTTCCGTAAAGTGTTGGGAAATGCCTTAAAAAATTATGAACGTTTTTCATATTTTTTTTTCATAATTTTTTTAAGGCATTGCCCAACACTTTACGGAAAAAGTGTAAATCACAAAAGATTTGGACTCATTTAAACTATTTTTTTGGCATTTTTTAAATTTCGAAAAAATAAGAAATAAAGATTTTCAATTTTTTTAGCATTTTCATAAATTTTTTTAAGGCATTTCCCGACATTTTATGCAAAACTTTTATAAGACTAAAACGTTCCTTTTACTGCCCTTAACCCATTTCCGAGGTTATTTTTTAAAAATTCCAAAAATAAGTAAAATCTTCCGACACGAGACGACTTAGTACGAGACTACACGAGACGCAGTAGATATTGGTGTAGAACAGACCGACATACTTATTTTTTGGAATTTTTAAAAAATAACCTCGGAAATGGGTTAAGGGCAGTAAAAGGGACGTTTTAGTCTTATAAAAGTTTTGCATAAAATGTCGGGAAATGCCTTAAAAAAATTTATGAAAATGCTAAAAAAATTGAAAATCTTTATTTCTAATTTTTTTCAAATTTAAAAAATGCCAAAAAATAGTTTAAATGAGTCCAAATCTTTTGTGATTTACACTTTTTCCGTAAAGTGTTGGGAAATGCCTTAAAAAAATTATGAAAGTATAGTAGTTATTATGTCGATTGGAACCGACATACTTATTTTTTGGAATTTTTAAAAAATAACCTCGGAAATGGGTTAAGGGCAGTAAAAGGAACGTTTTAGTCTTATAAAAGTTTTGCATAAAATGTCGGGAAATGCCTTAAAAAAATTTATGAAAATGCTAAAAAAATTGAAAATCTTTATTTCTAATTTTTTTCAAATTTAAAAAATGCCAAAAAATAGTTGAAATGAGTCCAAATCTTTTGTGATTTACACTTTTTCCGTAAAGTGTTGGGAAATGCCTTAAAAAATTATGAACGTTTTTCATATTTTTCTTTCATAATTTTTTTAAGGCATTGCCCAACACTTTACGGAAAAAGTGTAAATCACAAAAGATTTGGACTCATTTAAACTATTTTTTGGCATTTTTTAAATTTCGAAAAAATAAGAAATAAAGATTTTAAATTTTTTTAGCATTTTCATAAATTTTTTTAAGGCATTTCCCGACATTTTATGCAAAACTTTTATAAGACTAAAACGTTCCTTTTACTGCCCTTAACCCATTTCCGAGGTTATTTTTTAAAAATTCCAAAAATAAGTAAAATCTTCCGACACGAGACGACTTAGTACGAGACTACACGAGACGCAGTAGATATTGGTGTAGAACAGACCGACATACTTATTTTTTGGAATTTTTAAAAAATAACCCCGGAAATGGGTTAAGGGCAGTAAAAGGGACGTTTTAGTCTTTGAAAGGGACGTTTTAGTCTTATAAAACTTTTGCATAAAATGTCGGGAAATGCCTTAAAAAAATTTATGAAAATGCTAAAAAAATTGAAAATCTTTATTTCTAATTTTTTTCAAATTTAAAAAATGCCAAAAAATAGTTTAAATGAGTCCAAATCTTTTGTGATTTACACTTTTTCCGTAAAGTGTTGGGAAATGCCTTAAAAAAATTATGAAAGTATAGTAGTTATTATGTCGATTGGAACCGACATACTTATTTTTTGGAATTTTTAAAAAATAACCTCGGAAATGGGTTAAGGGCAGTAAAAGGAACGTTTTAGTCTTATAAAAGTTTTGCATAAAATGTCGGGAAATGCCTTAAAAAAATTTATGAAAATGCTAAAAAAATTGAAAATCTTTATTTCTAATTTTTTTCAAATTTAAAAAATGCCAAAAAATAGTTGAAATGAGTCCAAATCTTTTGTGATTTACACTTTTTCCGTAAAGTGTTGGGAAATGCCTTAAAAAATTATGAACGTTTTTCATATTTTTCTTTCATAATTTTTTTAAGGCATTGCCCAACACTTTACGGAAAAAGTGTAAATCACAAAAGATTTGGACTCATTTAAACTATTTTTTGGCATTTTTTAAATTTCGAAAAAATAAGAAATAAAGATTTTAAATTTTTTTAGCATTTTCATAAATTTTTTTAAGGCATTTCCCGACATTTTATGCAAAACTTTTATAAGACTAAAACGTTCCTTTTACTACCCTTAACCCATTTCCGAGGTTATTTTTTAAAAATTCCAAAAATAAGTAAAATCTTCCGACACGAGACGACTTAGTACGAGACTACACGAGACGCAGTAGATATTGGTGTAGAACAGACCGACATACTTATTTTTTGGAATTTTTAAAAAATAACCCCGGAAATGGGTTAAGGGCAGTAAAAGGGACGTTTTAGTCTTTGAAAGGGACGTTTTAGTCTTATAAAACTTTTGCATAAAATGTCGGGAAATGCCTTAAAAAAATTTATGAAAATGCTAAAAAAATTGAAAATCTTTATTTCTAATTTTTTTCAAATTTAAAAAATGCCAAAAAATAGTTTAAATGAGTCCAAATCTTTTGTGATTTACACTTTTTCCGTAAAGTGTTGGGAAATGCCTTAAAAAAATTATGAAAGTATAGTAGTTATTATGTCGATTGGAACCGACATACTTATTTTTTGGAATTTTTAAAAAATAACCTCGGAAATGGGTTAAGGGCAGTAAAAGGAACGTTTTAGTCTTATAAAAGTTTTGCATAAAATGTCGGGAAATGCCTTAAAAAAATTTATGAAAATGCTAAAAAAATTGAAAATCTTTATTTCTAATTTTTTTCAAATTTAAAAAATGCCAAAAAATAGTTGAAATGAGTCCAAATCTTTTGTGATTTACACTTTTTCCGTAAAGTGTTGGGAAATGCCTTAAAAAATTATGAACGTTTTTCATATTTTTCTTTCATAATTTTTTTAAGGCATTGCCCAACACTTTACGGAAAAAGTGTAAATTCCAAAAATAAATAAAAATTTCTTTTGGAAAATATTGTGTTACTCTATTAAGACATGTACGTTCTTACCGTACGTTAGAACTAGCTAAATTTCTAGTAAGTTCTCTACGAAAATGCCGAGAGTTTGGTCTATTATCTTACTTGCAGTAAAATTCACATTTTATTACAAATAAGATGCATGTTCTCAGGCATTGTAACGGGCAGCCTCTCTTCACAGACATAACACTTTATCGCATACTTAAGTTGTGTGCATCTAATGATTACACACCTAAAGTTACGGCCCTACATTTTTTCGTCTATTCTTTTTTCTATTTTGCATTTTTATTTTATTTTGTGTAACTTTCGCATACTTATTTTAGAAATAAAAAATATTGTTTCATTTAACTTTTTATTATCATATATACAAAAACATTTTATTTTACTTATATATACAACACTATTACAAAAATAACTTAACTCTATATTTACAATAAAATTCTAAAATTAATTATATGGAAAATTGTCCAATAACTTAAGTCTTTTTCTACACACTTCCCCTTCACTTTTACACTGTTCAATTTTCGCCTGCAGTTCCTTAATCTGTCTCTCGTATTGCGCCACATCACTATCATTCTTTTTTAGTTCATCCACTAGTTTTTGCCTCGCACTAAAAGCCACGGAGAAGGCACACTTCTGGCTTGGAGAAAACTCTTCCATCCAGTCCGGTATCTTCACTTCTGCAGAAGAAGCAGCAGCAGGTTGACGGGGTTGACTAACCGCCTCGAATAGCCGCTTGCACCGCTTCTTTAATGGTTTGCGGCACATTCCACGCCCAATTGTCGGTGATATAGGCGCACCCGCGATCGGCGATTTTTCGTCAGCGTCGGCCACCAACACAATCGGAGGCATGGACTTCGGCGGCTCGGGCGTTATCGTGTTTGGGCCTTCATTAATGATGACGACCGGTGACAGAGGCTTCGGTGGCTGTGACGTCTGCAAAAAATCGGGGTATTGAACTGGCACTGTTGGTCGCTTGAATACGAATTTCTTCTTCTTCTTCTGTTCACCCTCCATAGCTGCATAAAATTGACTTTTACTGCTGCCGGCTGTCTTTGGCAATTTCAACAGCTTTTCTAGCTTGGTAGTGGGTTGCCGCCTCGCCTTCTTTACCACCACATCACTAATTATGTTAATGCGCCCGCCGTCCTTCTCAGTCCAATTGTTGACGTAGTCAACCGCCGAAGACACTTTTTTTTCACCCACATTCACTTCTTCCACAAACGCAGTGTTTAGCACGTCGTCATTGTGCCACTCGTCAAACACACCCGGGGTCAGCAGGTCAATAACATCCTGGCCAATCAACTCGGCTTGGATACTTCCATCCAAGTTAAACGCATCTAACAACGACTCACTACCGGAATTCATTTTCACTTACTAACTGCACTTAACTGACAACTGTACTTACTCGGTGAACTGTTCTAGCGAACTATGAAATGCTCTGCCTAGCAAACCAAATTTATACTTATCACCCCACCATAAACTCCCCCACTCTATCTGACGGTTGATGTTTTGGAGGCCAAACAAGTTCATTCAACTTACAAGGTTGCGTTCAACGGCTAGACAGCGATTCAAGGACATATTTTCAAGGTAATCGTGTGTCCTTACTTCTGTTATTGTTTGTGCTCTCAAGGTTATATGATCCAGACAACCCATATTTATAGACGCTCTCTTTCCTTCGATGACTATTATCAGAAACTATAATGTTGCCAGCAGATCAAGATAACAATCGTCCAGCTGAGACTTTTTCAGGAGCACAAATAATAATTTCTGCTGTTTGCTATAATTGTAAAAGAGAAGTATATCTTTGGACTGACCACATGCAATCTTACAGTTATATTGAATTGTTGAGAGTAAGGATTGTTAAGTGTCATTACTGTGGAACGCTGATGTGTCGACGAGGGCCGATTAGCAGATCTGATATGTTGAGAAGACAATGGATGCTTCGAGAAGTTTACAAGCAAGACATTAATTAATTTTTTTTGTAACTTTATTACTATATTGTAAAATAAAACAACATATTATTGAAACAATTATCTATGTATTTTACTATCCTGCGTTATACAATTTCAACTATTGCTATTACTATAGTGGTTAATAAAACTACGTGACATTGGAGTTAATATTTTTTTATTTTTCTAAAACATAGACCTTCCAACATTTTTCTAATTATAACTAATATTTTCGGGTAAAAAACTTTGCATAGCTTGTATTAACATATTTAGGTTATCTTCAGGGTTTGTTTCGTAAAACTTTATGTCTGGGTGTCCCCAAGGTAGAGTTTTTGTTGTTGATGGTATAATATAACGTTTATCGTCGTGGTGAGATAAAGCAACTTTATTAATTATTTCGGTATAAACGTCGTGTTTATAGCTTCGAAAGGTTTTCATTTTTCGAAATATCTGACCACCACGTTCTACGATATTCCGATAATCTTCCAGGTGAAGCTGTTTTTCAATTACACGTTTTTTTATACCTTTCGCTTTTTTAATTTCGCTACTGATTGAGTTTATGTAATAAGCTTTGGCTCCGGTACCATAAAAACTGATTATTGGATCACCTGGAAATTCATCCTTCATTCTACCTACTACTGACTGACTTTTTTTTATGTTAAAAATATTTCCTTCGGTATAATTGGATGTATCGAATTTATCCGGATTTTCTGCAATTATGCGATAAAAATTGTCGGTGTAAACTTTTAATACTAACGAATCTGTGTCTGTATACAGTAAAGAAGCATTTTTGCCAAATTTTGTTTTAATGAATGAGTAGAAAAAATCATAAATTACTGTTTTCGACATGTCCAGTATGGAAAATCCGATATAAATTGGTTTATTATAAGTTACCTTTAATTGATCCATATGAATGGCAACGAATTCTTTATTAAAAACCGTTGAACTTTTAAAATAAGGACGAGAAATTAATGCTCGTGCCCCAATTTTATTCCTGTCATTTTCCCATCGGGTAACTAGTTTTATATCATTACGATTCTCCACATTTTCCATGGTCTTGCCAAAAACAGCATTAATGATTAATTTAAAAGTGTCTTTACCAAACTTTGTTGTTGCCCTATTGCGCAAATCTGTATTTAAGTCGATATATGTCTTTAACCAGGGGGATTGATTAAATTTTAAAATTCTGTGTGTTAGCATTACCATTAGGCCGTTATTGATTGCTTGTTTTAATGTTCGGTAATGAATGATGTATTTCTTTTTATCGTTTAAATTCGGAATTAACTTTGAAAATTTTGCCGATTCCGTGGGTGGTACAATATTTTCAACTAAAAAGGGTAAGTCGGAATGATCATCATATAGCGTATCCGGATAATGAACGTCAACTTCCAAAACGTATCCTTCTGGACCATTATCGTCCACATCCATAATATTTAAATTTAAAATTTCATGCTCTGATAACCATCTAAAGCCGCCAAATGGTAATGCTTGCGACATACTATGACCGTACAGATTTGTTGCATCAAGATAAACAATGAAAGATGATGGCTCGTTAGGATCGTAGTTTGGTACATATATGTTGTTGGCAGCGTGCATCCTTTCTGAACACTGACTTATACCGCCTCGAATACCTTTTTTGAAAAAATGAACCGTGTCGATATCGGTCAATAGCTCTAACTCTACCTTAGAAATACGCAACATACAATCAAACGAATAACTTGGAAGGGTATGGTACTGTGCTGGATCCAGTTTATACGTTTCTAAACAAGTATCGCGAAACTGTTCAAAAACATCGGTTAATAATAAAACATCAGATTTCAAATATAAATCCGAATAGTCCCCCAAATTCTTACAATTAAATGTGTCCCACACCTTTTTAGCTCTATCATAATCTTCATCGCTAATGTGCTCCTCTGACAAACTATCATAAAACTGATTTTTTGTGGGTAAAGTTGGATGGTTCATTTTGTCTATTGAATCGACAAAACTATAGGGAAAAACACCTTTTTTACGCATTAAATTAAACTGCTCATTATCAGAAAAATATTTTCCTGTTTCCCTGAAACTACCCACAGCTAATCCATTACCCAAATTTTCCAGTGACGTTGATAGAAATTTAAAACTATCGATGAACCGCAATTTCAAATATTTTTTCTTTATTGTCCCACTTTTATTATCGACATAATCGTGAACGTAAATACTTTTCGTAAACGAAATATACTTTTCCTTGCTTTGAGCTAAAACATCGATCTTGTCTCCGTGACGACACAACTCTTTAATAAACATGTGGCAATCGTACCCGCTCAAGTTATGAAATATAATTGGAATAAAATTGGGTAACTTATAATTTAAATTGCAAATCGAATGAGCAGCACCAGGTCTTTTTTTCCCAGTTATGTGACAGTGGTCCTTTACTTTACAATTATTATTTTCAAAAGGTCGTTCACATATACCACATTTTGTGGCATTATTGAACTCCGCTATTTGGTCAGCCGTTAAAGTTTCCATTGCTTTTATATCTCTTAAGTATGTATTGTAAAGAGATCTTAAATCACTTTCAAGTCGAGAAACGAAAACCTGGGCTGCGTCGTTTCCCCGGTAGAGCTCAAATTTTGAAATCGAATCGTCAAAGGAGCACTTAATTAAATACGCAAAAGAATACGGTTCATGTTTGATGCTTTTGACTAAGTAAGAATTTGTGGGATTCGGTTCCACTGTATCCAGTGGTTTAAGCACCGATTCAAAATCCGCGTAAACGACAAACGGTACACGCATTTGCTTTTCTATGTTGTCAAATTTTAATATATTTTCACTTACACTCCTTCCAAATTTATCTATTTTTAAATTTAGTGATGGTGTTAATGAATATTTGTGGTTACAGTCATTTTTTTGGTGTGATATCAAAGATGATGGTGAACTAAAATATATCAAACAACCATCACAAAAATACATTTTATCTCTACGTGATGTAATTTGACTGGAACATAATTTCGATAAGTCTTTTATCCAACAATAATGACTTTTAGAACAACGCGTATCACAAATATGTTCATCATCATCTTTAATACTACAATCCTTTGTTATTAACAACAAGTTGACATGTCTGTTAAGTTTTCTACCCGAATACCTTAATGGACCGACAACTTCGTACTTTAACATATTATTTTCGAAATTTTTTTGCAAACCATAAACGTTAACTGAAATATTATTCATTTCTTCAAATTTTGATATATCACGCAACTTTACTGGAAAGTCTATACCTGTAAAATTCAGCACTCTTGAATAGTGTGGATAAGATTGAATCTGTGATGCCATTCTAGTGGTGGGGCACAAAGCAGACACGATTGACCACGCAAAACAACACTCATCTTGATTAAACACATTGATGATGGCTTTTTTCAATTCGATGAATCGGGGTAACTTTATATATGAAGATCCACCAAAAGGTTTATACTCGTTGACATTTACTTCCAGGTATAGAATTTTTTCCAGAGCCCAACCTACGAAAACAAAAAAGAATGACATAAGTATTTATTTTATTTTTAGTCGTTAATTTATAACATACCTGAATCTTTTTCCTGAAACTCAGTCGATTGAGTCTTCATGGCTTCCACTAATGATTGATATATTTCTTCCAAATCGCTTCCTGAAGTGACAATTTCATTGCGTGTATTAAATGACTTGTCACTGTACATATTATCTTGTGTTGGTAAAAGATACCGACCAACAACCACCATATTAACTTTCAAAGCACAACGCACTCTTACTAGGTCACTTACTACCTCTAACACTCTTGCTTTAATTTCATCAAAAAATAATGAATAGTCAGTATGTTCATTATCACTTGATATACGGTATGTGGCAATCCTATTTCTAAAAGCACTGGACACTAGCTCAACACCAGCTGATATTGGTGAACATGCATTACTTTTATGGTGTATTGTTCTTTGATGACCTGCCATTCGATTCGCTGGTATGGTTATATTGCAGCAAGTGCAAGTACGCACCTCGGATGTTGATGCCCCATCGTCAACTTTTCGCTGTTTTCCACCATGCATATTTTCAAATCGTGCTACGCACGATTCTCGTTTATGTCGTAACATATTATAACTCCGAGTAAATGATTTACCACAATTTTCACACACGTACGCCATGACTTTCAAATTAACTTGCTTGAACCGTTTTACTCAACACAATGTTCTATACTAAAATTTAACCCCCCCTACCCTCATATATACCGATCCACATTTAGACCCAACCCACTCGACCGTCATACCAAAACATGTTACACCCCAGTAATAACTCAAGGTAAACTAACATCATAAATGTAACCTTGAAATAAGCGTCGTCCACCTGGTCATCACCAAACAAAGAAACATCTGCTCGCGTTCAAGGCCAAGCAAATGTAACCTTGAAATAAGCGTCGTACACCTGGTCATCACCAAACAAAGAAACAGCTGCTCGCATTCATTGAAAATATGCACCGCAAATGTAACCTTGAAATAAGCATCGTACACCTGGTCATCACCAAACAAAGAAACATCTGCTCGCGTTCAAGGCCAAGTTCTTGACCTTGACCTTTGAATAACACCTGCGCATATCAAGGCCAAATAACAATAGCACACCTGGGCGTTCAAGGTCGACCCTACTGCGCATGCGGAGACTCGGGGAGCATCATATCCCTCTACTAATGCCAAATGAAACTAATAATAAACTCATCAGTACTAAACTAAAAGTAGCTTTAATAATTATTAGTGACTCCCTTGCGCCTGTCTCGCACAGCAAAGTTGTTCAAAAGAAGGTTTTATATTACAAATAGCCACTCTCAGTTCTTTGTCTATATTCAGTCGAGACCTATATTTTGTCTTTAAAGTAGCCACCGCAGAAAATCAGGCTTCGCAAAGGTAGGATGTTGAAAATGGCAATAATATACGAAATGCTCTTGTTTTCAGTGGAGAAAAGGCATCATCCACTCCCGCCCAAAATTCAAAGAGAGATTTATTACTAAATTCTCTCTTGATTTCGCCGCTTGCAGTAAAGTCTATGAAGATTTCTTCTTCTACAGTTGAGAGACCTTCGGGAGTAGTTCGAAATGGATCCCTCACCCACTCGTAACTTGCTACCAATTTGTCGTCAGCAAGAAAATACTTTTTAAAATTCTATGCCAACATGGCTAAATGACTTTCTATTGTTAGAAAAACAACTTTCACATACTGTTCTTCTTCCTTGTATGTTTTGACAGACTCATTCACATTTGCAAACATTTCTAGGTTTTTTTGTTTCACATTTCTGCTCCACAGCTCCAACTTTCTACAAAAAGCACTAACTTTATCACTGGTATCCAACATGTGTGTGTTTGCTCCTTGAAGTTGTAGATTCAGGGTATTTAATTTCTCGAATATGTCGACCAAGTAACTTAATTTCATCACAAATAAAGCATCTCGAAACTTTTCGGCTTCCGGGCGGCTTTCCTCTTCTAGAAAAGTGGCAATTTCCTCTGTTAACTCGTAAACACGTTGTAAAAATTTCCCACGCGATAACCATCTGGCCTCGCAATAAAATAGCAACGTCCAATGTTCTGCACCCACATCTTTACAAAGTGCATTAAAGATTCTTGATTTTAGGGGTCTCATTTTTATATAATTTGCTACAGCTACAACCGTCGTTAGCACGATGTTGAGACCAGGACTCATTTCATTAGAAGCCAGAGCCTCTCTGTGGATCATGCTATGGGTCCAGACACATTGCGAAGATTTTTGTTTCACCAGTACTTGTACACTTTGGAATCTTCCAGACATTGTACGAGCACCATCGGTGCATATTCCAACGCAATTCTTCCACTCTATGTTTGCCTCATTAATAAAATCATTTAAAATATTAAACAAAGCGAGTGCTGTTGCTTTGAGTTTTATAGGTTTGCAGAAAAGTAGTTCTTCTACTGCCGATATACCATCACAAAATCGGACATAGGCAATTAAATGAGAGTCTTTATTGCTATCTGTTGCCTCGTCAAGCTGAATCGAAAACAATTTGTCACGCAACTTTTCAAGAAGCTGATGCTGTACATCTTCGGCTATACTACCAATTCGGCGGGCAACAGCATCATTTGAAAGAGGTATGGATTGCAATTGTTTGGCAAATTTATATCCAAACATAGTTTCTAGAATCTCCATCGCATCTGGCAGAATAAGGTCTTCACCAATGGTGTGAGCCTTTTTACATCTGGCTATTTTATATGATACTTTGTAAGAGGCAAGTAAAGCTTTTTCGTTAACAGACAAAGTTTTTTTGAAGAATGATATTTGCTGTTCATATGACTTTAATTTTAATTCAAAGAATTCTCGGGGCTTGTTAACGTACTCACTATGATGTGTTTCCAAATGGCGTCCAAGTTTATTAGGTTTCATGCTGTCTGCTGCCAAAATTTTTAAACAACTGACGCACATAGGTCTTTCTTCTTCATTTATTTTAATAATGGTAAATTCAAAATTTAGGTATTTTTGCGAATATTGTCTTGATTTTATCTTCGAAACCATGGTCGACTGTGCACTTGTTGATGCTTTACTGTTGTCTAATACTCGCTTACGTCCAGTTAAAAATCTATCCATAGTTCTGTATGAATTTACTGCCGTAAAATTTACGTAAATATCTTAGACGGAAATACAGTACAGTTACACAAAACTTACAAAATTTGGCACCGCGACTCGACTAAAACTGACCGGAACCTCTAACAGCCGCAGCATTTATACACGCTTGCTTCGCTGTCGACCAGATCTTCCATAATAGTAAAAACAAATCGAAACCACGGTCGAAACTTGTAGCCACGGTAAGCCGAGAGCAGATGAGAAACATCGATTCTGGCTTTACGCTTTACCTATATGGGATGTAGGGGAACGGCATTGCCAAGTTTCAATAAATTCACCTATTCTCGGTAATTTTAAAGGTCTGTAATTAGGAAGTTTCCTATGTCAGAAATATCGAGTAACTTCAACATCATTTAATAGTCTTTCAATTAACTTGTCAAACAAAAAAAAATATCTCGATATCTTCAAAATTGACGAACTTATTCAATTTCTTATTTAATAACTTCGCGCGCGGCTTTTATCGGCCGTGACGTCAACATACAGAGAGCTGTCGCCCCATGGTCTCCGGGCTAGCTGCCCGCTGCTGCTTTCGCATGTTTACTTTAATGCATTGGATCCTGTCCGGTAAGAATAACACCAAAGAAAATAATAGCTACGCAATAGAAGACTTATCTAAGGGACGAAATGTTCGCGCCACCAGGAAGCGCGGCCGAGCTTTAAATCATTATTAAAATGCAATAAACGGAATTCTCTGGTCCGTCGACGCAATCTTCAGTCTTCGCTGCTGCACGTGGTTGCTGTAGAAATAGACCATGTTGCCACTTTGTCCAATTTGTAGTTTTATAGAACGAAAATTGATTAAAAGAGCTTTGTTTTGTTTTAGCGTTGGAAACTAAATACCTATAATATGAAATATCGTATTTAAAAATAAAAAATATAATATGTTTCCAGGAGTAAAATACACTTTTTATATAAAAAAAGATTGATTTTTGTTTAATTTTCAATAATTTGTTGAAAACGATGTAACCGATTTTAATGGTTTTTAAATTTAGTAAGCTGGCATAAGGTTAGGTTTTAAACTAATCCATGTAGAAACGTAATTTCATAACTCAAAATCTCCATTTGCTGCCAGTCGAGTATTTAATACAGAAACGAAATTATTGTGGAAACTGTTTTTGGGGGTAAACTTTAGGGGTGGTTTTCAACCCTTAAAAATCTTTTTTGCTGAATCTTTTATTTTTTTATTGTCTACAACATACTTAGATTTCATTCAAATCAGAGGGACACAGCTCGGGTAGCTTTCTTGTTAGTAAAGGAAAGTATGAAACCTATGTTCGTAGTAAATAAAATATTAATTAAAACTCATTTTTAAATTTTAACTTTTATTTCATGGTAAAAACATATTTTACCCACACCAGTACAATTATAAAAAGACAAATGTTTACTAAAAGTTTGTCCTGACTACTTAAACTACGTTTAAAACAACATAAACCTTTGATCTTCTAAGTTATGAACACGTTGCAGCATAAATATTCATAACTTAGATAGCTAAATAAAAATACAGGGGTTGCAAAAAGTCTCCTATACAATCACTTGTGTTACTTTTACGTTAATATATTTTTTCCTGCTCATCTTTTAGTGGTATTCTCTTCTCTGTTAATAACCAATTACCCGTTTTTATGAAATCAGAAAAACAATATTTTTTCAAGAATTTGAAAAAAGTCAATTTACCAATTTTAGAGATTATTATTAGTATTTAAATTTCTTACTTCCACTTCATTTTTTATTAGATGGTTTTGATATACATACAAGCATACAAACAAGGTTAGTTTAGCAAATATTTTTCAAACAGTAAATAAAAGATCATCTTTACAGGCTGTCATTTTCAAGTTTATTAAATCAAAAAATGTCCATTGGTATAAAAATGTATATGGCAATAGGTAGTTAATTTGCTGTTTGAAGAATATTTGCTTAACGTATTGTGAAAACTTATTATAAGAAAAATAAATGCACGTATTAACGTGTTTGTATGCTTGTAAATCGTTTCTCCCAACTGGTTGTATAAATAACGATTTCTAACTTAAATTGTCATATGTCACATTGTCATATACAACTCTCGATAAGCAGTGCTAAAAAAATGGTAGATTTGATTTGTACGGTATAACCGTTTATGCTTGATTAGTATATTGGATAGTTTTTTATTTGTAATAGCTATTTTTATAACATATTTTAAAAGACAAAAGAGTTGTCAAATTTTAAATAAAAGGTGACTTGTGGGACGCCATTTAGCGCTATATTTGGTAGACAATGTAAATGGCAATAAGTGATTTGAAAGAAGCTAAAATATAAGGTTTTTCAGTCATTGTTTATCGGACCTATTGCTGCTAGGATAATGCGATGCTAATCGTTGCACTTTATGTATACCCTTGGAGCTGCAGAAAATTTATAGTATCAAGCTACAAATTTTTTAAATTTTTAAGTTTTTGCTTTTTAGTTTCTAGTGACCACTGATTCTTTCTTGGAGAATCGTTATACCATTTACAAAATTTAAATAAATTGGTTGTAACCAAGTGAGTAATCAAATATACTTTATGGTGGAAGCAAGGATCTTGTTCGTCACCTAGCCACTGCATATTTGGAGACAATATTTTATTTTTTATTGTTGTACCAATAAACTGTTCTTGTTTAAAACTGTCAAAGTGTTGTTTAAAAATAATCATTGCCTTCTGAACTAGAATTTCAATTTCTTTCGAGGGCACCACCAAAGACACATTGTTACTATTGTAATTTTTGTTTAATAAAAATAACTGAGTTGGATCTGAAAGCAAATCCACAGAGGACATTGTAAATGACGCAGAACAGACTTGACAATGAAATCTGTCTAGCACCTTTTTCAAAAGATATCCTGCATAATACGTCACTGCACATTCTTCTAAGGCGGAATTGTAGTTTAGTTTTGAGTTACTACAAGAAGGTTCATTATTTTGTGGAAGTGTGGTACATGCACTTTGTAAAGCCGGATTATTTTGTGGAAGGTTTTTTTTATCAACATCAACCTGAAAAGACCTGTTTGCTTTTTCTAATTCGCTATCTGATGTTATGGGGGTATCATTGTCGTCCTCACAATTTGAAAGGGCTGAAGGTTTTAAAAGCCCTGTAATTGACAGAATTCTAAAAGAAAGCCGGAATGCCTTTGCTGAAGGATTTAAGTTCCAGCCACCTTTCTGTCTAATGAGTGAAAAAAAGTTTTCCAGAAAGTCTTGGTTTAGCCGGTTTGTTAAAATAAAACTATTACCATTTTTTTTTTCATCTTCAAATAGGCAAAAAATACCACTGATGGTTTGAACTACACCATCAAAACAAGGCGGTCTGCTTTCTTTTAAGAATGTATTTTGTCCATTTGAATTATTTTGTTCATTATTGTCATCTTTTTGTTTCTGCGGGGTAACTTTTTTCAAAAAGCTAAAAATTTCTCTGCCCTTTCTTAGTATCTCCAAAACAGAGTTATTTTTATCGCTTAGGCCGCACCCAAACGGATTTTTATCAAACAGGCGTTTACTGTTTAGCGCGTCAAACAAATTATTTAAAGTTAATATAAAATCTGCAGTGTCGGTGCCTTCTTTGTTATCTACCAGTCCATTTTGGACGCAAGTTTTAATCGCAGCAGCCATTGTTCTTGAAAATATTTGAAGCGCTAAACTGCAGGACATTTTTTGAAAGCAGTCAGGATTGATGTGTTTCTCTGTTATCTTCGGAAGAGCCCTTGCGGAATTTGACGACCTATCTATTTCAAAAGTTCTTTTAATTATATTAAAGTTAATAATTTTGTCATAAAGTTTAAAGGCACCAGAAATTAAATTGTTTCTAATGCTTTTAAATAAATGAGGAACATCAAATATTGCAATTATTTTTTTATTATGAATAAAAAAATATGGTTTTTCGGTTGTCACGCCTAAAAGTGATAATGCTCCCCTATTATTACTCCCTTGGTCACAAACAATAAGTTTAGGTATTAAACCGACCTGAATTATCTTTTCCAAAATGTATTCAATTAACTTTTTAAGGTCTTGCTTTTTAACTGACTTTGAGAAAAAAAATATGCTATTGGCATTTTCCATTTCGAGTAAAGCCCGCGAACAGAAAACACCAAAGCATGATTAGCGTGTTTTGGTGTTCTGCCCAGGGGCCCTAAATCCTCAAATCTTTCAACTAAATCTAGTTTCTTGTTATATTCAACATTTTCTTTTATACTTATTTCGTCAAAACCTACTATACATGTTCTTTCTTTTGTTGTCATAGTACCACACTTTAGTTTTAGCTGATGTTGAATAGCTTCATCAAAGCCTGTCCTAAATAAATTTAAACTTATCCATCTTCGGATTGTTGACACAGATGGTAATATAACACCTTTTTTTCGTAAAAATCTATAAGCTGCGGGGGATTTGTAAAAAAATGAAATGGAAAATTCCCTTTCATTTTTTCTCCATGCACTCCTACGCTTGCCCCTAAATTGCATCAGAACAAATGTTTTTGCAACAGTTGACATAAGTGTTAATAACGGAATTAGATTAAGACAAAGGTTCTTATTACTTTTTACTTTGGTCTTTAACTTGGCAATTGTTTTAGAATTCCGTTTAATTCTTGACGCTTGAACACGAATATGTTTTTTAAGCTTAATTTTTCTAGGCGTCAACTTCTCGTCGGGTAGGTCAATTAATTTGCTTATAAACTGTGACTCTTGACCATTATCAAAACATATTTTTTTTCTGGCCGTGGTTTCATTATTTCCAGATTCTGGTTCGTGGTAACGTTTTTTGCCTAAATACGTTTTTTTAGGAGTAATCACTTTTAATGGAAATTGATCCTCAGTAAATAAGATATTTGAGTAAGCTTTGGGTACCGCTTCTTTTTTCAAATAAAACTTTTTTTCTGTTCTAAAGTCATTTTCTGCAAAATGATTTTCACACAAATACTTTTTCCCTAAACTTTCTGGATCCAGTTCTGCTAAAGATGCATTTCCTAAAATTTGTGAAAAGCCATATGCAAAAATGTTGTCACTGGTAGGTACAAATAAAAATTGACGCAGAGAAAAACACTCGCAGGAAAATTAGTGCCCAAAAAAGACAACAGATAAAACTCACCAAATAAATAAGAAGTTACCAAACAGACCAAAACTAACCCAACATACCAGAACTTAATAAATAAATAAATATTAAGTGCGCGTAAAACTTTACAATTATAACGAACAAAGAAAAAAATATTGCTCGCGTATAACTGTCTTTTAAATATAAGAAAAAAATCGAAAAAGTTTTTACACGGAACCTCCCTTGCTACAGCCCCGAGTACAGCCCCTATTTAAAGATAAAAACAAAAAAATCTACAATATGTTTTGCCTCTAATTCTATGAACATTCAAATAAAAAAAATTAAAATATTATAATTTTGTACCATTAAATTAGTTCCGACTTTTTTCGTTAATTTTATTTAAAAACGTCATTTAAGTATGTATTTTTCGCAATAGAATATCTCGTAAGTTTTTAACATTAACCTATTAGACATTACAGGACAAAAAAGTGTTAAAACCCAACTGGCCAACTAGAAGTTAACCCAGGCCTAAGTCTTAAAACTTTTTAGTGAATCCCGGGGTATTATTTTAATAATTTAAATATACGTTTTTAAAAAAAACAGAAAGAAGGGAAGAACCATTTTATGTAACTCGTGTCAGCGCCGGCTCTAGCAGTTTTGCCGCCCCGGACAAAAATGTAAAATGCGACCCCCGCACAACAAAAATTATTGAAGTTCTTGCACAAAAAAAAGCAGTAAAGACAAAAATGCCGCCTCGGACAGGGTCCGGTCGCTAGGGCCGTCCCGCAGAAATCTACTCTTACCCAAATTAAAGTATTTCGCAGCTGGTTACATAAATAGTTATTACATTACACAAATTGATACACGAACTGTTCATCGTAATGATGGACGTTTGATCACTTTAAGTATGACAGTTTCTTGCATTAGCTCCCGGTCTATTAGTTCTATTAGTTTAAAATTCAAAATTAAATAAAATAAATGTCACATTTGTATTTTTTAAAATTGTATGTTTATCACATTTTCTAAAAACACAGCTATGCATCATATAAAACAGGGTTTAAACATCTATACCATATGTTAAGCATTAATTTTAATCAATATGTTTTAAGCAAAACAACCCTGGTTCGTATGAATAATCCCTTACCGCAATTAATTATCCATTGGTTACAAATGGCTTCATTTTTATACGGAAAGCTAAACATTCGCAAATTGTATTTTCGGCGACTAACAGCACAATTAAAATACTGACAAACATTGCTGGACATTTTTCCCCTCTAATCTTACACACCGTAATCCACAACAAACCGTCAAGAAGACTAAATGCAAATAAATAATTATTATAATCATAATAATCCAGCCACTATCAGCCTGAAGTCTTGCAACAGCACAGCCGACGCGTAGCTTCCTTCGTTGGCAGTCGGGTACTTCGGTTGCCTTCGACAGAGAGAAGCACGCGGGATGTTGGCTAGTGTGTGGGTAGAACGAACGGACATCCATTTAAGGGGATATTATTTAGCGTATGGTAAGTCTTCTAGTGCGTAGCTATTATTTTCTTTGATAACACTAACGATTAAACGGGCGCCTATTCCGCTGTTGACGGCTCTGTATGTTGACGTCATCGAGCCTCAGCCAACGTGAGCGTAGTATCTCAGACTTTGAAGGACGATAACTTTTTTATTTCTACAGATAATTAAAAACAAAAAATACATATGTTTTTTACATTTTTAGGACTATTTATTAAGAGAAAATGAAAAAAATGGAAACTTCCTAATTAAGTTCTATATTAGGGCTCTAGGCCTAGAGTCTAGTAGTCTAGGGATTAGGATTAGGATCAAAATTTTCAACGTATAATATACGTCGTATTTTATTATTATATGAAAAAGAAAGGTAGGGGGGCGCCATAAAAATTGTTATTGAAAATTGGGCCCCGAATACTGAAAGGCTGAGAAACCCTGAGTTAGGGTATTTATATTTGTTGGTTTAGACAGCTGTTCTTTAGAGTGTTTTATTAAATTTGTGTTATAGGTAGTATTTTAACTTTTCGAAATTGAGAATTTCAGGAGAGTTATTAGGATATTAACGGTAATGTAATAAAAATATTATTTCTTCAAACTTGTTACATAGAAATATTGGGTTGTAAAGCAATATACGACGAATTTCATAACATTTTTGGATTTTTTAAAAAGCTTACCTCAAAAGAAACACATTAAAGGAAAAAATTGTTGGATGAACCATATTTTACCAAAAAAATTTTGTCCATAGATTGTAAAACTTCACTTAACTATTTTAATTTGCCCATGTGGTTTAATAACGTTTAACACACAAACTATTTACCTCACAGTTTCTCAACGGATTACTATCAAACAATATAAAGTTTTTTTTTCCAAAACTATATTGAAAAGATGGAAATAAATGTTGTTTACATTTCATCGGTGTTAATAGAGTGCACAAACGATTCGTTATCGTTTCGACCGGAGGTCTGACAAGCTATTAAAATTTGTATTTTTTGAAAATTCGAGGGGTCGTATATTGATCAAGACCCGAAATATTGTTAAAAGACCTGGCAACACAACAACCTAGCTCACTGTTTTTTATATGGCCGTGTGTTGTATTACCGGTGGTGTGCTGTGATTAAACAAATTTTTTTGAGGGGCGATACCTGGCTTATTATCGCGAAGCGCCATTTATGCCTATTTTTCCCCAATCTGAATTGAAGTCAGGATTTATTGGTTTCAATATATGTAGCGAATTTCATAACACCCTGTATATAAGACGTAAATCATATGAATGCCGACGCTTTGTAAAGAAGGCCTTGTCTAGAGGAATTCAGATATTGCCACAGGCAGGAAGAACGAGAAAATCCTATAAAATCTATAAAATTATGAGGTAAACTAAGGAGTAAAACTAATTAACTGTGCGGCCTTAAAACAGTGTCTTGCAGACGTAAAATAACATTTTATTCGGAGTAAAATTATTATGAGATAAACTAATTATAGGGAGTTAAACTAATTAACTATAATTATGCTAATTGTGAGGCGGTTCCCTCCTTAAATCACTACTTATTTTCTTTTGAAATTGAAAGGCATTAATTATTATGAAGAATTTTTGTAGATTTTTAGACACTAATTGTAGTTTCAACAGAAAAAAATATTAATATCTACACGCGTACACACTATTTTCTTTTGAAATAAAGACGTTAATCTTACCGATACATTTTTAAGACTCAAATTTAAAAGATCCTGTTTTTACACGCTAAGACAACCCACAAAGGAGTCGATGGGCACCTATCTTAGGCGCAAATGACACTAATACACACATTGCTATCCGCGATAAATAAGCATATATTTCCAACTCTAATATACCCACCCTTCAAAACTCATGTTTTTACATTCAGTACTGCCAGATAACCCCTTTCCACTAATACCCCAAATATTTCAAATGCTAATAAAAATTTCAGTAAATATTTAAGGTACTTACCCCTACTTAACCGTACACTCACTTCACAAAAATAACTATAGAAAAATAACTCCAGAAATAAATAACCCCACACAATTTTTCCGCAACTTCTCAAGTCAGCTGAACCCGGGAAATTCTTGCTGTCGACTACTGATCTCAGTTCCTTTCTCTCTACTATAAATTCCCGTCCTAATTACCACGTATTATCGCGAAACTGGTCGCACCTATTCGCAATTTGCATTACGTAAATTGCATTCAGTTAAAGGTCAACCAGTATAGTATAACCAGTCCTAAGTGAATCTCATAAATCTAAATTATTAAGATTTAAGTGGTATAAAAAGCCAGACAAAGGCCTGCCGCTCATACCCGGCCGTGTCTCGTGAAGGAACACCTGCAGCGACGATTCGTTTTGTCTCTTTTCCACTAAGGGTAATATTATATTGGCGCATGCAGAGGAGGGAGTCCTTTTATTATAATTAAGACGTTACGTAGACAGATGCTCGTTTGGAACATGATTTATGTGATATCGGCACGGCTGCGTCAAAGGTGTCGGCTTCGTTACCTTTTTTTTTGCGGTTTCGCTTAACTTTAGTTAAAGTATACTAATCGTTATCGTTTGCAATGCTCCCGGATACTTTGATATATTCTTTATGAATATATAATAAAAATATATTGTTGAATAACGTTCACATCCTGTCCGAACTCGAAACAACCGCACCTGAATAGTGTTTATTCGCATAAGCGGATCCCCGTGGCAACAACTGCCGTTACTATACTTGCATAGATGTTTTGCCATATTTAAAATAATATTACTTCTAAATGATGATGATACTATACAGAATGGTGCAATAGATTCCGACATTCACTGACATTCTAATCATCCGGGTACCAAAATGACGTCCTATCGGGGGCACTAATCGCAAAAATCTATATCTCTGGAACAAATGGATCCTATCTTACTACTCTAATCATCCGGGTATGAAAACGACGTCCGATTCAGAGCCATAATGGCAAAAATCTATATCTCCGGAACCAATGGGCCGATTGACCCCATTCTATTTTTAAACGACATCTGGCGTCATTCTGAACACGTGTCCCACATCAGATTTCCTGTTTTGACATTTGACAAGTAGCAGGTGACATATGTCAGGCCGGAGCCAAAGGGCCGATGATCGGATTTCCCTTAAACGACGTCTGGCGTCATCCTGAACACGTTCCCCATGTCGGTTTTCAATGCTGACATTTGATAAGTGACAGGTGACATGCTTTAAATGACAAGTGACAGCTGTCATATTTTTCCCCTGTCTTCTGACGTCATTCTCCATACGTGACGTATGTCGAATATTAATGCCAATAGTAGTTAATGGCCAAGTAGCTAAGGCCCAAGTAGTTATCACCCAAGAGAACGACATTTGACAGTTGACGGATGACGTATGACATATGAGAAATTACGTCTGATAGATGACGCCTGCCAGGTGACGTGCGCCTGCGCAAGCAGGGAAAGTGGTGCAGAAGACCTCTTCTACCTATCTGTACTAAGATAATATAACTGTTTACTTACCTTTGTTTTATGAAGCCTTCTTTTTTGAAGTTTTTCTAAAATATCAAACCAAATATTATTATTTCGATCTTCACGTTTACGTGTTTCCTTTACAGATTCCTTTCCTGATTTGCAGATCTGTTTTTTGCTTTTTACTTTATCTTTTCTTTGTGCCTTCGTACTCTGTTGTTTAGAATTGTTTAGATTTTCAATTATCGTGCATTTTATTGGCTCTAATTTTTTTTCTACTACACTTCTCCAAAATGAAATACATTTTTCAGTTTCTTCTTTGCTTATGGTGTGATCAAATGAAAACCTCTAAAAATTTAAAATTTTTAAAAAAATGATTACTAGCATGCAAGAATAAAACGATAATAAAATAAAAGGTTAAAGAAAATAAATAAAATCACTCTGATCACCTTGCAAACTAATGTATTCCCAGAATATTTTTCTGGTGTGTAACATGAATATGAAACGACTGTGGACTTGTTAACAACTTATCGCTATTTTGTGAATCTTTTTATTCTCAATGACTTTCTAAATTCTTCCTATTAGCCATATTGTCAACTATGCTGAGCTTTTTGTCGAAGTGTTAGACTTTTTATTGAAAAGGAAAAAAAAAAGTAGGGTTCACAACACCATTTTTTAACTAAATATATTATTAAGTTAATTTTCTCAGAAAATATGTAATAGAAAAAGGTCTGCACGGATCAATGTGCCCGGAACTTCCCTCGCGAAATGAAGTTAAGTAATAAAATTTAAACATGCACAAAATTGCACACTATTGACGTAAGCTGCATTGAGCAGTCAGCTCTAAAAACAAGTTAAATTGTGATATATTTAGGTATTCTTACAATAATCAAACACATTCATAGGAAAACAGACAACATTTTATTTTTGTTCCTATGTTCCACCCGGTCCGCCTCACGTCAGTAAAAAGTTTTATTTCTTCTAAGCTAAGGGTTTTGAAAAAATTAAGCAGATTTATTTATTTTTCTTTTATGCCGTAAAATATCTCAACTGCAACTTTAGTTTACAAAACTTTATCCGTTATCCGTTATGACTGTATCAAAAGTGCATTGCCTGTCATACGGTGTTGGTGTGTCCCTTTTATTGACAATAAAATAATTTTCCAAAAACAATTTGAAAAGGAAAACATAAATTTAATGTAAACTTATGTTACACTTATCAAAAAATATATTAAAAGTTTCAAGAATATAGCAAGCAATATTTTTATATCAGATTTGCAGAAAGTAAGGAGGTACGGGAATAAAATATACATTTTTAAAAATTTGCCACTAAATATAGTTAAGGGCTTTTGCTCACCACTAAATTTTGCATAAAAGCATTAACGTAAAAATATGTACATATATATCTGCGCGAGGCGTTTTCAACTAGTGCAATATCACCAGATTGAGTTAGGGAACCTGTAACTGAACAGGGACTCTAAACCGTTCCTAAGCAACTGCGACAGAATGTATTCGAGATGAACGATGTTTTGACCGCTATACTTAAAGCTTTTGGTTACAATTTAGATTTTTTATAAAATATGTGATGAAAAAGCTTTAAATTTTTTTTTACAACCATAGAACATTATCCTAAAAGAAATAGTGTTTCATATCAGATATATATATATATATATATAATATATATAATATATATATATATATATATATATATATATATATATATATATATATATATATATATATATATATATATATATATATATATATATATGTATATATATATAAATATGTTACCGGTCAAACCCGATTTCAGGATAAACTAGTTTTTCCTAGTCCAAACTAGTTTGCCCCGAAACCAATGTAGGGTTGCTAGGAAAAACTGATTTGTCCTAGTCTATACAAGTTCAAACTGCGATTTTACTTTATTTTGTAGGATTAACTAGTTTAACCTAGCTAAAAGCAGGCTTAGGACGTGTTTTTCCTAGGACGTTTGATGGGTTTTGCTCAGTATTAGTTGATCAGTTTTTGTCTTTAATGATATAAAAAAAATATGTCATAATTAAAAACAAAAACTGATCAACTAATACTGAGCAAACCCTAGGGCCAAGCTGGTTTATCCTAAAAAGTACCAGGCAATACTAGTACGTCCTAGTAAAAACGCAAAGGTACTAAAACGACAGAAAGTTTTAATATTTCCTAGGCCAAACTAGTTTATCCTGAAACGGATAGGCCAAACTCAACTGCAACTTTAGTTTACAAAACTTTATCCGT